>JARKHS020000581.1:210000-486842 GCA_030143305.2 Amblyomma americanum | reverse complement strand
CAGCCTACGGTGTGGTCGCTGCAGACTGGTTCAGTGATTTGCTTACGCCAGCTTTGGTCTCTTGCATTTGCGTGCGGATATGTCTTGTTTATCCTGGCGGATTGGTAGGAACGAAAGAACGAAGCCTGTTACTAGCTCCAACCGCAGGGAGATAAGCAATGCCGCGGCGCAGCAATATAAACAACGTCTAGACGTTTGGAGTTGCGCCCGTTGAGGCAGCAGGATTATTGGCTGCGTTAATTAGGTAGACATTTCTCTCTCTTGAGATGGCAGAGGGGTAAAGCTGTTATTTTTAGATTTAGGACCCATTATCGCGATACGCATCGTCAACCTTAGAAAGGACTTTGGAGCTCGCAGTTTTCTATGCCGGTGGCAGGGATTTGTGAAGTGACTTCCCACGATGGAGAAAACAAAACACTAAGATCAGGGTTTCCTTTATCACGTCTCTAGAAGTCTGTCTTAGTTTTTCGTCTTGCCCGAGTTCGTAACGCACAGTTCGTATCAACTTGCTCTGAGCACTCCCCCCCCCCCCCCCCCCCCCCCCCTGCTTTCCTTCCCTTCCCGCTGCGATGCGTCGCCGATGCGCACGCCACCAGTCGGGACCTCTCGAGGGTTGGCCTCGATATCAATGGTCTGTCTCCGGATCAGCGCCAAAATTGAAAAAGTGTTTTTTTCCAAAGTAAAATTTTCAGGTAGGCTCTGTTTGCTTTCAGTGTTTCACAGGTTTGCGTTGTGTTCCTGAGCACCGTTTTATTTTATACGGCAAACTGCGCTCAAAGCAAAACGGAGGAGAGACAGGTATAGACGAAGCACTGGCTTGCAATTGAATTTGGTTGAAAGCGACTTTTTCGCGAGCTCCTCGCATGGAGGTGGTGCGGGATACGATCCCCAGTGCCACCAGATGCTCACCTGCATACAGTGGGAACAAGGTTTTCCCTGGCCTGGTGCTCAACTCATAAGAAAGAAATGCTCGGTCAATTAGTTTGTGACTCCACCCTGAGTAGAAAAAATACCTTGTGCCATGGCCCTCTTTCGCCAAAGCTGGCCTGGCGCCATTAAATTTGATCACCGTAATCGTCATAATCATCACCATTGTCATCACTATTTCGCGAGCAGTAATTAGCATGCGTAATTTTGGTAGGAGTGCAAGAAAAAACTGCAAGAAGAAATTCTAGACCCGCCGCGGTGGCTCAGTAGGTAGAGCGCTCGGCTACTGAGTCGGAGTTCCCGGGTTCGAACCCGGCCGCGCCGCCGCATTCCGATGGAGGCGAAACGCAAAGGCGCCCGTGCGCTGTGCGATGTCTGAGCACGTTAAGGATCCCCAGGTGGTCAAAATTAATCCGGAGTCCTCCACTACGGTACTTCTTCCTCTCTTTCTTATTTCACTCCCACCTGCCTCCGTTCCTTACGGCTCAGTTCGGGTATCCACTGATATGTGAGACAATTATTGCCAGATTTCGTTCCTTCAAAAACCAACTTTCAATCTTCAATTTTAGGTTTGAGAGAGACGTTGTAGAAGGAAAATGGGGTTAAAGATTTTTGAACTTTCTGTGTTGAACGCTAACAGGACCGGTAAATGCGGGTGCTCATCTTTTGTCCACATCTCTCACTGTTTTACAGAACCATAGCTCGACATAATTGAATGCACATTCTGTCCAGTTGCTTCGTAAGAGGTGTTATTTGCAATATTTATGCGAGGTTCCTGCTTTCGTTAGCTATTGAAGTCACCTAGTGTGAGACCTGGGGTTGTATTGCCTTACTACTTCGACAAAAACAAAAACAAAAAGAGAAAACGTTATCTACAAGCAATGGCGAGCGAAGCGAATATCAACGCGAAATGAATAAGAAAAGCAGAGTAAATATCGAATGTGCGGAGGTAAGGAACACTGATGCAACAAAATTGCACTCGCTGATGAGTTCCTCGTTTTGCTGCTTAAGTTCATGGAAAACAGCTCTAAGAGCATGCGTTCAAATGTTGCTGCAGCCAATCAACTCCGGCAATACTGCGAGAAGTGTAATTTGAGCTTCAGTAATGTTTGCAGAAAAGTTTGATTAGGTGCTGCAGCGAAGTCGAGATCTCGAACTCCAAATTCTCGAGGGAGATGAGCACACGGAAAAAATTTGGAATCGAGTCACGCACCTGAAACGAGCTTGACATATGTCAACACGCTTCACACACTGCTCGCTAGTGCAAATATTTCGTACAGTTCGATGCTGTGGACTAAGCGAAAAAAAAAGTTACTTGACCGAAGCCAGCAGCAAAAATGTAGACGAAATTGCGTTTGCTTTCTTGTCTTTTTTCAAACAATATTGGAGCGAAGAATCTCAACTCCACCGCCGCAAAAAAGAAACAGAGAAGTTACCAAAACAAGCAAGTGTTCCGTTTCTCTTTTTCGGGATTTTTGTTTCTGTGCACACATTTTAGTTTCCTCCTCTTATTTCCTTTAACTGCGTGCCCTAGAGCCGTGTCCGTTATCAGGGTACTCGGGCTCGTTATATAGTTTTGTAGATTTAGGTCTACCTATTTCGCTCTTCGAATCTCCCACAGCGTGGCTGTTGTTGCCACTACTATATTCCTCTTCACGCAGTGGTAGCCATTCGCTGAGATGGCGCCAACAAACCATATTCGCCCCCTCTGCGAATTTCAGGGACTGAACCATCTTACCAAGCACCTAGGAACATGTTACTTCTCTACGCAGGTAGATTTAGGGGGGAATACTGGAAAAAAGGCCAAGCATATCAACTCCCAAGGGTCTAGCTTACTAGTCTAGTGCTAGCGCAGTTGCGAAGATGGCAGCGCCACGCTTCATAGAGAGAAAAAAAAACCGCAAATGAGAGCCTCGTACTCCGCACATACGTGGCACAGCTTTGCGGAGGAATGTTGTACGAGAGTACTGGAATGAATTATCGATGTTTGTTGCCCAACAGATAAGGTATTCTCAATTTCCTTTCATTACAATAGTTTCCTCAAATTCGAATGCCTCCCCACAATATTTACCTGCGGTCCACATTTACTCTTTTTTACATTTATGAATTTATTCTTCCTTCGAATACTTTTATTTACTCTTTTGTTTACATCACGTACGGCCAAAGCTCTACCGCGTTTCATTTTGTGTGTTCCTGGGATATGCGGCAGCGAAACGTCTACTTTGAGATAGGGCAGAACTGAATCTGGTATTGTGTGCTATCTTCCCCTTATCTCCGTTCAGTCTTTCCTAGCGCAATGCAGCAGACCAGAGTCGGCGATAAACGTTGGTCGGTGCATGCTGTTGTTGCTGGTGCTGTATGAGAAATGTAAGCTTCAGAGCCAGCTGCTTTTTGCGGCTTAGTTAATAAGATGTCTACAGTGTTGGAAGGAGCAATACGTACAGTGCTTGTAGTAAAAAAAGTTGCATACACATAAGGAGAAAATAAGAGCGGCTGTTCGTAATGTAGCAAAGCGTACAATGCTGCGAGCGCTGTTCATTTTCATTCGTTACTGTCATGCAGCAGAGCGACTGCGCTAAATTCTCTCAGCTCTGCATGTAATGTTTATCGTTAACGTAACGATCAAAGCTGGAGCATTTGCGCCAGTGGCTATTGTAAATTTGGGTCATTCTGGTTCTTCAAGTGCCGGATATCCGTAGTTGACATCAGTCCTGCCTTTATGGGCCATCTCAGAGCGCACCGCCGGCGCCGATCACGAGTGCAAACGCAACAGCCAACAGAACTGGGAGACTTCCATAGGGTGGAGAATGACATTAGGCTTCAGTGAGCTTGCTGTACCCCGTCGTGACTCTAATTTATGCCGACAAGTGACGCAGTATTACTAAAGCCATTACAACAACAGAAGGCTACGCCTGGAACGTTGCCCACAGCGGCGAGTTCCCGAACGAGTGCTGGATTTTGCGACCAGCACGCATTCACAGCGTGTTCTTGGGAGCCTGGCAATTAAGCGGAATAACGCGCCCGCTCTCAGTGGTGCTTTCCAAGTAGGTCGCTGAGCACAATGCCTCGAGTCCGCATAGAACGGGGCAACATTTAGCGGAAGCACGCGACCACGCACGGAAGGAAAAGATGCTCAAGAAGATGCTTAGCTGAGACGTTTGAGGTCGATTGTCCCGCGCTCGTTTCTGCGGAACCTCAGTTTTCGCGCTCTCACGATCGTAACATCAAGTTGTTGAGGGCGTAGGGATAAACAGCTGTCGTGCTCATGAATACGATTCTCAGTTGCCGTATACGAGTTGCCAGGACAGAGTTTCCGTGATGAATGCCAATTTCTTGTTGCCGCCCGCTAAGCTGCCGCCAGTATATATATATCTATATATATATATATAGATATATATAGATATATATATATATATAGATATATATAGATATATAAACATAGACAAATGAAAACTGAAGACTAGAATTTCCTCTCCCTGCGACAGCCTGCCGAAGTAAAGTTCTTAAATGTCAGGAATTCATCTGTTTATTTGAACTATAATTGAATGCTCTAGAGCTCAGGCAAAAGCATTAATCACGAGGCCTTGTTCTGGGGCTACTTATTTTTGTGCACAATCTATTTGGTATTGCGACCCAAAATTGAGACGTCAATATTTTTGCGGCGAGAGAAAGAGACGGGGGAGGGTCAAACCCATTAGTGTTATAAAAAAAATGGGGCCTAAAAAAATGAAAGACGCAATCTAAAGGTATTACATGGCCTGGTCTGGAGTGAGAGTGAGAGTGAAGTTAGAAAATGTGCAGTGGAAAAGGTGGCCCTGGTGAGTCCGTGCACAAGAAAGCAGAAATTCAGCGCTAACCAAAACAACCAGCAGCACATGAGACGAACTCAGGTGTACGCCCTTTTGCTTCGACAATGCGGTTGAGTCGCCAGGTGCTGTTTACGATGAATGAAATGCGTAGTTATTAAAAAATGAGGGGTAGTGTACACAATTCTCGCTGCTGGTTCTTAAGCGTATGTTCTAACGTGCGTGGTGGAGTGACGACCAAAGAGCGCAAAAAAAATCCGTAAAAAATGCGAGCAAGTCGCACTCTACACAAGAAAGAGAGGAAGGCACGCCTTTGCAGTAAAATTGGCGGTGGCTTAACTTGGCTAAGCCTGGAGTTCAGCGAAAAGCAAGAGCACGCTTGCTAAGCGTCTGAGGCTCGTCCAATGGCAGCTCCGCTACACGCTCGCGACATCCGTTCTACATATGCCCACACGAGCACTGTGGCTATGGCGCGGTATCACATGGTCTTCGGACATCCCCATCAGATGTCATAACGAGGCTTGATATCACGCCATCGGATGTTGAGGTCAAAGATCAACCCAAATGTCACCCGTTATCAAAGGTCAAATTTCAAGCGTCAAAGGTCCGAGGTGAAAGGTCGTCTAAAGGTCGTGCGTGAAGGTCAGGGGTCAGTGGTTCGGCACCATAACTGTACCACATATGGTCATACACGACTAACCTGGTTGGGCTGAAGGTCGTTCAAAGTCATTGTGCTGGCTACCCGAAGAATGCTTTACCAAGCGTAGTGACGCTTTTCGCTACAAAACAAGATGGTTGTCTGTGCGAAAGGACCAGCGCTGAGGAATCGACCAGCTCTTGAAAAAGCACGCGTCCTCGGCAAGGTCGTACGTCTTGCCTAAAAGATACAGAGGTAATGAGAGGTCGTCACGAGCTTTCGCAGAGGACCAAGATGCGAAAGGAAAGGAGACTACGCAAGGCTTTGGAAAGAACCCAGTCTTTAGTTTCGCTTCCCGAATCGCTATCAGTTTTAATGTACTGGATTCTAGCTTCCCGCGCGCTAAAGGTTGAATTGAATTAGCGGAAAAAACAAGCGGCGAGCGGTGCAGTTATTTATGAGAGGCACCTCTCCGATCGTTTTCACCGATAGGCGACAAATCGCGTCTCATAGTTCTTAATGCAAACAGTAAGGTGATGAACGTCCACCGAAGGAGGAAGAATGAAACGGGAAAAGAGAATGTTTGTGTCAGATTAGGAAGGCTTTGCAATAGCGCTTGGAAATACAGCAGCCAATGTTAGAACACTTAGTAACCTGCAAACATATTTCTAACGTGGGACTCACGGGTTCGCTGAGTGAACGATCAAAACGGTTACAAAAATTCACGGCTCTTTATTTTCTGAATGAATACGGAGGGTAACAACTGGCTGTATTTTTTCTACTTTATCTTCGTGTACAAATCAGGCTTTTATAGGAAGAAATCATAATTCAAGTTTTTGTATATAAATGTGTCCGGCAAAGATAGTTGCCTATTAGTTATCGCTTGTCTTTGCGGGACATGCTCTATTTTTGCTAATCCGTTTTGAGTGGCAGGTTACACAATGACAGGGAATACAAATTGGACATTTCTTTTTTTTCTGGCATGGTACAACTTCATGGCTGAGTACGTTACCTCCTTGATATAAAACATTTATGCTATAGTGCAAGATAAACATAAACTCGGCCACCTAGTAGGTATTTCAAGCAATCAAAAACCTCCGGCCAGTGCCTGCTTCCGGTATCTCACCCCTCAAGACTATTTTTCTAACTTGTCCTCACGTTAACCGACCCCATGGATAGCAGTCGTAAAAGCAGATTGTAGATTATCAATAATGAACTGATACTACCTCTTTACGTAAGGTTCAAGGCATTGTCTAGTCTCTGTGCCTACGGTACTGACAAATTCATGGATTGGCAAACTACGTTTAAATCGAGTTTAACCCAGTTTTTCAGAAAAAGTTTCAGGGTGCAGGAGTGGGCAGCAATCTGGTTTTACCAAAAACGAAGGGCCCTAAATAAATTATCCTATAATGACCTAATAAATACTGACGTATTGATGCTACTATAACATTTCTAGGGATGGGGGTACCAAATACAATAGAAAAATCCCAAACATACGAGAAGTAGAATCTGCTAGAGGCGTCTCGTGGTTTCATGGCTTCAGAGCAGATAGATTATATATGTCATGAGCGACCCCGCTATGCCTCAAAACATCAACTGATTGTCTGAGTGGTTACGATAGATACACTGCCTTGGGAGACTGTAGCGTTTGTTGCAACCTATAGTCATCTGTTGAAGTAAAGATTGCTTTTATTTGCATTTATTTAAAGCGCGTCACTTGCGCGTGAGGCTCTTGCTCGCATGTATGTCTGCTGTGTCGTGTTGGTGCGCAGCCTGGGCTTTTATTTTCTAGAAAAAACAAAAAGCGGTTAACAGCGTATCGCGCTTAGTATGAGCGACCGCTTCTAGAAAATATCGTTAGTTTCTCGTATGGGTTTTTGATTCGCCGCTTTAAGTTAACATTTCACTGTTTAGTTACACACCTTTGCATTAGTCGAAGAAGGATGATACGGGAGGAGGAGGAGGAGGAGGAGGAGGAGGAGGAGGAGGAGGAGGAGGAGGAGGAGGAGGAGGAGGAGGAGGGACTTTAATGGAACAGGAGAGGTCTGATGCCGCAGCCGGCAAGCGCGGTTGTTTTGATTCCGTGCGAGCACACAGAACACGGACGCGAAGACACTTCGACGTCGTCGCCAGGTGCCAAGAGTGCCACCTGGTAGGATATGACACACACGTAGCGCCTAAATAGCGAAAGTGTCACTAATACCTACTATCTGCTGAACCAGGGGTGCCGTTTCTTTAATGGTTTCGTGCATGTGGCTTTCATAAAGCAACACAGATACGAGAATCTATAGTCGTAACAGGTTGAATAATAATAATTGGTTTTTTGGGGGGGAAAGGAAATGGCGCACTATTTGTCTCATATATCTTTGGACACCTGAACCGCGCCGTAAGAGCAGGGATAAAGGAGGGAGTGAAAGAAGAAAGGATGAAGGAGGTGCCGTAGTGGAGGGCTCCGGAATAATTTCGACCACCTGGGGATCTTTAACGTGCACTGACATCGCACAGCACAGGGGCGCCTTAGCGTTTTTCCTCCATAAAAACGCAGCCGCCGCGGTCGGGTTCGAACCCGGGAGCTCCGGATCAGTAGTCGAGCGCCCTAACCACTGAGCCACCGCGGCGGGGCAAACAGGTTGAAGGCCCGAGTTGCCATTTGCGAAAATGGCCATCCTCTGCGTGACTGACATAAAGGACGACAACTGTGACGCATATTTCCTTGGCGAACAGTTGCACTGACGGAAAAGGCTGCCAGTTATTGGAATCGCTGTGCCTTCCAGTATTAGTCTGCGCACTGCTATTATTTTTGTAGTCGGAAAACTTGAGCTAGCAGCTCAGTCGTTGCGGGTGAACTTCGATGCTGACACATGATCATCAGACGCCCGAAAAAGTTGAAAAATGTAAAAGAGGATAATAAGGAATTCTATCATTCAGGTGACTCGAAGCTCCGGTTTCACAGTCAAAAGGAGCTGGGATTTCTTGGTCTGGTGTAGGAAAAGAATCGTATTCAAAGTCTAGAAGCATATATTACACGTACTAGTCTCGAACTACGTGTTTTCAATTACTGAATCCTCAGACTGCTATTGTTAAGTAGTTATTCCTTGGATTTTAATAATTGCATGATTAGCAGAGCTTGCCCCCCACCCTCCATTTTTCTTGACGTCCGCCAGAGGTCTCGCCAGTTTCGAACCCATATTTTTGCTTCCAGACCTTTCTTTATATTATTAAATTATTCGTTAAATCGACCCGTGCACTTGTCTCCTTTCGCGCAGCCCTCACCTCAATGACAGCTGGGCCTTTCAACGCAGGCAAGTCTCCCTTTAGTGCTTAACCGCAGCCTGCTCCATTGTCCAATATGCGGACAGCTCAAAGACGTCGAGTGTAAAGGGACTACGAAAAACCTTTCTTTCCATCATGTTTTTGTTCTCCGATTCAGAGCCTTGGTCAAATAGGAAATGCGTGTTCGCCCGAACCACAGCGATTTTCAGCCGTCCCTGTTTAGCCGGGAACGCGAAGAAAAGGGGGAAAAAAGCCGTTGCGCCTCGCATAAAATGAGGCTGACAGTGCCCAGTGCCGAAGCACTTTACAACGGCGGCTGGGGAACGGTCGCCGAGTCAAAATTAGGGTTCGAAGGCGTTCGTAATCAGAGTATCCGTGCGAGGCTGCATATCGATTGAAATGGGAGGGGGAGGCGAAGAACAATTTAATTTCGACAAGGAGCGGGATTTTACGACGCCCGCTCGCAAAGACGATGGGGAAAGAGCAACGGAAGGAGAAGGGCTGTCTCAAGCGAAACCCACTGGCTAATTTTGTCAAGAGTGCCACTGAGGCATCCCAGCCAAATGAAGAGAAGACAAATTATTTGGGAGAAGGCGGAGTAAAAAAATAATGGAACTATGTGTTGCACGGCTTATATGCGCCGTTGCAATTTCTTGGACTATGGATAAAAAGGAAAGGAAATGAATGAAATGCTTTCAGAGCTAATTCTTTGCAGTCTTAGTCGAATATTTCACAGAAATCACAGCAGAACTAGAGCCGATACCGAGGCGAATTACCATTCGAGAGGAAGGAAACCGGAAACAAGAAAAAGAATTTTAAACGTTTTGCTGAACCAAAGGCTTTGATCTTCCAACCAAAGATAATTTGGATGATGAAAAGGAAAGCGGAAGTTTTAAGCAACGATCACAAAGAGAAGGTTCACGAACGAAAGAAGTAAAAGCATGCAGTGCTTTAATCAGTCTGCCAGCAGACGTGACAGCTGCAGTTTCAGCAAAAAAAAGAAAAAAACGTACCTACCGCTAGTAATAGCTTTCTACGTGTGGGGCCAAATTAGGCGCATAACAACACTAGGCCAATTTTCTAGGAGGCCAACCTCCTGGCTTCCGGTGCCCTCAAGACTTTACCTTTATATTTATTTATTTATTTATTTATTTATTTATTTACAAAATAGTACAGGCGTTGTGGTCCCTTGCAGGAGGGACGTTGCAATGTAATACGAATACAAGAAAGCTCTGAAAGAAAATTGAAAACACAAAGCCGATAAGTTTGATGACGTCACTCTTCTCTTTTTTTTTTGTAGAGTATGTGTTCCTTCATGTTGTCAATTGTATAGCATTCCAATCAGTTACTGTGCGAGGGAAGAAGGAATAATTGAATACGTCAGTTCTGGCGGTGAATTGGGTTAGTGACATAGGGTGCCGATGTCTTGTTGGCAGTCGCGGAAAATGGCTTAACATAGGGATTTTTGGTTTTGGAACAACAGACGGACGCGGAAGTTTTCAGCTGCGGAATAGTTACGTGTGTTGAGTACATGTAATGATAAAAAATAAGCGCAAAATGTTCAGCAATTGAAATAGCATGCACACAAACGCACGGATAGTTTCAGTGTGGCTGTTTGCGCAGGCTGCATGCCGAAACCAAGTCCTTAGCTTTGTATAAAACACAGCTGTTTAAAGGGCAACTGCATTTTTTTCAGCAATCGATGAGCTTAAAGGAATCGAATGTGTGAAACTTGAAGTTAAAGCATGCGAAGCCCATTGAGGCTAGGATTTGAAATGGTGACATAATCACCGATTAAAATCGCGATGGCCTTCAAGCTTCTCCGCAGTGTTGAGCGCCATGGGGGAGGGGCGAGGGGGGGGGGTGGAACTTGACGTCACTGAAGGTACCGGTACATTTCGAACGCATAAACGCTTGCTTTCAAGGAAAAAAAAAACAACGCCACCGAAGCCAAAGTCCGCCGAGCGTTGTGTTGCAGCATCCAACGAGGCTCGGCAGGGTGTGGTTGACGGCTGCGTACATTTGAAATCTTACCTTCCGTGACGTCATACTAAGCATGTACGCACTCCTCCGGCACTGTAAGGAGAAGCCTAAAATTAATTGTCGATTACGTCACTATTTTAAATGATAACGCAAAAACACTTGGCATACTTTACCTAGAACCAATATAGATTTGAAGCCTTGAATAGCGCGCAATCCTGAAAAACTGCTGCAGTTGTCCTTTAAGCAAAATTTTAACTGAACGAACTTTGTTCTTTTTTTTTTGCAGGTGAGTTCAGTCGACAATTTTCTTAGCCTCATGCACGGCTCCTGAGGTCTTCGACAGAACTGTGAGTGTTTTGGGATCATCCATGCAGGCTTGTTTACTGCTTGACATGCTATATTTCGAACTTTTTTAGGCGACTATACGAGGATGAAAACCTATGCGGAAAACACAACCGACTTCTTGTTTTCAATTTCTTTGCCTCTTTTATATTGAAGCTCTTCTCATTTGAAATTGTGGACCGGCAAGCAACACCACTAATTTGATATTTTTTGTAGGGAACTTTATCAGCCGAACGAATCGTTTTCGTTAGACCTGTGCCACAGGAACGAGAAGTACGCGCAGTTAATAAAATTAAAATACGCAGAAAACTATCGCAGCAGTCATTAGGTGAATTATCTGTTTTAATATCGGGACGTGATCATTTCATTCATCGAATATAGCAGATAAGAAAATGCTATCTTGCAAAGCTATCAGCCGTCGCGGATGACACTCTCGACCTATCAGGGAAGTTGCATGCCCAGCCTAAATAGCCGTTCAATGGAGAACCGCGCCAATTACTCGTTCGAAAAATCCCAGATGTGCCATTTGTCGTCAATGGCAACGCCGAACCTCTTTTCTGTCCCCAGTGAAAAAATACGACAGAACCGTGCCCAAATTACGCCAAACGTTTTTGTGGTTTTATCGTAACAACAATTGTTAGCTGAATTAGCTGAATTTTTTTATAGCTGTGTAACTTTTCCTGGGGTATTTTTCTGTAGTCTGTAGATCCGTAGTACTTTCTTGCTCTAAGTACACAAAATTCAGTCGTTACTACAAAATTCTGTAATTGCTTCCAGTTCATGAGCAAAACCTTACAGAAAATCTTTTAAGAGGAAATTTTCTGTTGAGTTTTCCGGCTGCATCGGCATTGGTCTATTAGCTGTCTATTCTGAAATCTATATAAGCTGTCTATTCTAAAATCTGTGTGCGTACATATCTGCATGCCTGTTATTGCATCAGCACGAGGATATCGCCACCATGTGGAGTTTGAGTTTCTGCACTTCAAAAAAAAAATCTTTCTGCATGAGTTGAAATATTTAGAATTATGTCACCTTATACGATTACGTCCATTTTAGGATCGACGTATGACTCATAGAGTCAGTGTGCTCATGTAAAAATGTAGCGGAAAATTGGTGCGAGGATGTCCCAACCCTCTATCCCATACCATAGGGCTGCTAACACTTAAGTGGGGTTCGTCACATATCAAACGCTTCCAACGAAGCAGTGCGAAACAGCGCTGTCTAAAGATCACTTGGACTATCAACGTAGAGTGATCAAATAGACCCGTTTCACCGGAGTTGCCTCAGGGACCCTGGTCTATGGGAGCTCTAGTCATCAACTTCAGCAAAGACGTTTACAAAGCAGTAAAAGTTTTTATTCACCCAAGGAATGCAGACACAAAACCTGAGCCCAAGCTTTGCTCAAAGCGCCATATTGTGTGCCGAAAATAGTGCTGCGCCATGACACAGAAGTCGCAGTGAAATGCGAATAGAAAAAAAACCGGAAATGTTTTGCGCACGCAGTTCTTGAATGAGCCGAAAACGTGATCCTTAAATTGCGGCTTTATAACAAAGACTTATGCAGGTACTGGCCATGTGCAGGCACCGCCAATTATAGCATCCTGAGGTAAATATTTCCGGCACGCAGTCTGCACTCCCGCTTTCACTGCGTGCGCTTGAAAATGAAAGAGCATTGTCTCGCCTCGTTACTCGAGAATTCTGCCCACGGGAGTCGTAGGCGACATAGCTGCAGGAGTACTCTCAATGCGAAGGCGGCGTGTTACGAGAGCGTGGGAATTGGCAGCAGCCTTCTCTAGAAAAAAAAAGCAACAGTCAAACACATGTTAACAAGCAAAAAAGACAATGAGGGTGAAGGCAGAAGAAGCGCACACATACTAGCGAACAGAAGCGATAAACAAACGACACACAAGCAAATTTCTTGTCCCACAGCTCCGAGTGCAACTGCGTTTTCGAAGTTCTAAAAACTGATATGGGTGTGACTTACGGTGTGCTATACGCCTCTCAGCAAATACGAAAGCTAACAGTAATAGTAGTTAAAAAGTAGCTATTAAATATTATTTAAGAAGCCAACAAGTTAGTAAGTCTTCAAACTATATGGTGAAGTGCTACATCGCTGACAGTCCTGTGCCGAAAAAAGCGCTCTTATAACTCACAAAGCCAGTCTTTAAAATTGCCCAACATCTTGAATGAAACACTTGGTATAATTCATATCTGTTCAACCAGGCTAGTGTGTGCATCTAATGTTCACATTCTTGGAAATTATTCTGAAACACAAGGCTTATGCACGTATGTTTCGTAACAATTCTCATCAAGCTAAATGAACAATCACTGTGGAACGTTTTCTAAATTATGTTTTGCATTATAAGTTATACTGCCGCAAGCCATCACACAGGATGCGACATAAATTGCATTGCAGCCATTACAATGCTCTGAATGCGAACTTTTACCGGCAAATATGCTGGAGCGAAATAATTCGAAGAGAAACCTGACATCGCCCTGTATTTACCCTGCACATCTTCTATACATGGCTCCCAAAACCAAGGCAGAATTAGCCATATGATACCCGAGCTGTTACGAGCACCTCGACACAGATGTGCGGCGGTGGAACGAAGCCACTTCCGATCGTTGCGGTATTCCAAGGCTGCCGCATATCTGAAGGATGAGCTTGGTCCGCTAGGCGCGTTTCTTGCATGCGAAAGTACGCCGTACGCGTAACGCCTGAGCCTCTGCCATACGAACTTTCACTCTATTCAGAGGCAGAAGACGGTCGCTTTGTTGCTGCCTTCTTCGCTCTGCGCAAACCGGTTTCTATTGACACAGGAGATTTTTTTTTTGGTGCCGCGCATTTGGAACTCTTTTCTATACGGTTTGCATGGTTCGTTTGAGTGCTGGCTCGGCTAAGCGTCGCAATCGGTGGTGTTTTTGAATGAACCGGCTGGCTTTTGCCCCTCGCTGAACCTTCCTGCTTTCTTTCAGTTTCGTTCAGATTTCTAATGCGGGATAGGTCGCCGTTCCACTACAGCAATCTTTTGTTCGTTAAATGCCCACACCTGTGGCACGTAACCCGGGGACCTCTAACTCTAAGAGAAGATCGCAGGCAAATGTATGCGGTCTCAAGACCATGACTCCTCGGTGGTCCATCAACCGGCAGTGAGAAGACGAACTTGCCGCCGCATTCGGCGCTCGGCCAGCTGGGCTGCGTAGAGAATCACGTGACGGCTCGCCCGGCTCTCGTTGGTGCTCTGCGCTCCCGTTGCGGCGGCACCGCGGCGTCAGTGGTTTTTGCGATTCGCAAGATGGAGGAGTTTCAGGGCGAATAGGAGCTCGTAGACGGGCAGGGTTTATCCGGCCACCGTCGACGTTGTTGAATCGCCCAAAATAACGCCCTGTGTTGGCAGGCTTTAGAGTTTACTCTTGGTCTTTGACAATAGCAAAGCACAGCTGGCAGATCATAGATATTTCTCACCAAGTTCAGTGTGTTACGGAAGAGGGATTAAACACTTGGCAATTTTCACGCTGTACACTCACATAAGAAATTCCTTGCCAGCTAAGATTATTATTAGCCTGCCTGATCAACCAAAGGAACAGGCAGGCTTTCGTAAGAGATATTCCACAATAGATCATATTCACACTATCAATCAGATGATAGAGAAATGCGCAGAATATAACCAACCCCTATATATAGCCTTCATTGATTATGAGAAAGCATTTGACTCAGTGGAAACATCAGCAGTCATACAGACATTGCGGAATCAGGGTGTAGATGAGCCTTATGTCAAAATACTGGAAGATATATATAGGAACTGTACAGCTACCATAGTCTTCCATAAATTCAACAATAAAATTCCAATAATGAAGGGCGTCAGGCAAGGAGAGACGATCTCGCCAATGCTATTCGCCGCCTGTTTACAGGAGGTATTCCGAGGCCTGAATTGAGAACATTTAGAGATAAGAGTTAATGGAGAATATCTAAATATTCTGCGATTCACTGATGACACTGCCTTGCTGAGTCACTCAGGAGGTGAATTGCAAATGATGATCAATGAGTTCAGGCAGAGCGGACCGGTGGGTCTAAATGTTAACATGCAGAAAACCAAAGTAATGTTCACAGTCTAGCAAGAGAACAGCAGTTCACAATTCGCAAGGAGGTGCAGTAAGTGGTAGAGGAATACGTCTACTTATGGCAGGTAGTGACAGCTGATCCGGATCACGAGAGGGAAATAACTAGAAGGATAAGAATGGGGCGGAGCGCATATGGCAGGTTCTCTCAGATCATGAATAGCAGGTTACCAATATCCCTCAAGAGAAAAGTGTACAACAGCTGTATCTTACCGGTACTCACCTACGGGGCAGAAACATGGAGGCTAACGAAAAGGGTTCAGCTTAGGTTAAGGACAACGCAGCGAGCATGGAAAGAAAAATGATAGGTGTAACGTTAAGAGACCAGAAGCGGGCAGAGTGGGTGAGGGAACAAACGCGGGTTAATGACATCCTAGTCGGAATCAAGAGGAAGAAATGGGCTTGGGCAGGGCATGCACTGCGAAGGCAAGATAACCGCTGGTCCTTAAGGGTAACGAAGTGGATTCCAAGAGAAGGCAAGCGTAGCAGGGGGCGGCAGAAGGTTAGGTGGGCGGACGAGATTAGGAGGTTTGAAGGCATAGGGTGGGTGCAGCAGGCAAAGGACGGTGTTAATTGGAGGGACATGGGAGAGGCCTTTGCCCTGAAGTGGGTGTAGTCAGGCTGATGTTGATGATGATGATGAAACGTTCTGCTAGTCAACAAATTTCTCCGCAAAGGGGTGATAACGTGGTTGTCGGTTGAGTTCATACCATACAATCGTCATTCACATAGTGGAGAATGGAAAACTGTCTCTGCTTAAAATTCGCTACGTCTAAGAAAATATGAAAATCCATGCGTAGCGAAAATTCGTCTTAAGCCTTGCACTGCGGTGTCTCAAAGAGCGCACTGCTTCCACTGTCAACAGCGTAAGTTTTTAATCGGGTGCTGTAGCTGTTCTATTTACATGCCTTTAATTTTTGTTTTCACTTTATCTCTCCGAAAACGTGTTAGTTGATGAATTACATTGTTGAGGCAGTCGACGAATACGTTTGACACAAAATACAGGGAATGGCTGTAATCTTGAAGAAAAATAAAATGACACTTCCAGAACGGACAGTGAAAAATCGATAAGCTGTAAATCGATATAAAACTACTGCACCGATTCAAGAGAACTGCGTTCAGAAAAATACGATTGTTCGGGCAGATTTGCCGGTAGGAGCTCCTGCGTTCAAGTGTTTGTGCTTTGAAGCCATTCGGGTAGAAAATTATATACTGCGCCGATATCGCGGAGTTTCCATCACACCCGTGTCAACGGGTGACTCGCCAGCTTCGACCCCGTTTGCCGAAACCTGGCAGAATTCCAGCTCGAAAACAGCGTTCGCCCTCTGTAGAACACGTCAATACGTCGTCCATTGCTAAGATGCCTTCCACAAAACAAAGGAAAAGACCTAAAGGCAACGTTAGCTTCAGTAGATTCTCCCTGGGACATCGTGAACTTCACAAAGACACGGAAAAAAGGCGAATGACAATCTCAGTCGATTCTTGATCCTCAGAGATCTCGGCAAGGCACGGCTACAGTGTCATTTTTATTGCATAAAAACTACATTTTAATTTTTCTGAACCGGGTGATAGCTTCTTTCGAATTTGATGTACGTTTATAGCTAACAGAAAATCACCTCTCTCAGCAGCTGGATTTAAAACATTCGATGTCCTTGCAGCTCGGTTCATTTTACTTCGTTTCCGAGGAGCTTTCTTCAACATGGTTTGGAAACTGTTCCGTCTGTGCATCGTGTAACATAATTTCAAGACGGATAGATGTTCTTTCCAGAATTCAAGGAGGGCTCGATAATGACGGCCGTGAGCCCAAATGTTCAGCTATAGCAGAAGAGCTGCGCGCGAAAACCAAGGCACCGCAAGGTGGTATTGCGAACGAAGCATTTTGCAGATATAAAAGCCACCGCGGTGGCTGAGTGGTTATGGCGCTCGGCTGCCGCCCGAAAGATGCGGTCGATCCGGCCGCGGCGGTGAATTTCGATGGAGGCGGAGTTCTAGAGGCCTGTGTGCTGTGCGATGCCAGTGCACGTTAAAGAACCCGAGGTGGTCGAAATTTCCGGAACCCTTCACTACGGCATCCCTCATAGCATTAGTCGCTTGTGGACGTTAAACCCCCCTAAACCAAACCATTTTACAGATGTGGATATGAAAAACGAGATATCTATTAAGGTTTTTTCGATGGAATGGAGTGAAGAGAAGGACGGTTTCTGAGAATGGCAGAATCTCGACAATATCCAGAAGACTATGACAGCCTTATAGCCGCTCCTTCTGGTTAGAGACTGTGTGTTTGTCGGCTAGGAATGGCAATACAAGAAAGTAAAATGGCCGTGAACGGCGAAACTGTACCAGGGCCCTTTTAGTCTAGCTTAACGGCCTACTATTAACGGACTACTTACTATTACCTTAAAACACTACTTGCTAGGCAAGCTCGACTTCTAATACTTGAAGTGTCGTGCAACAATGTGCACCTGGCCACTCCCGCGGCCGAAGGACAAGAAGAGCAGAAACCGTACATACAGCGCATAGAAGAGAACAAGACAGAGTAGCTATACGAAAACAAGTGCACACTCTGCGCTAGGATGCTCTGCCTCGCGTTTCTTCTAATCCCTGATATGACGCTACCTCCAGACTGTGGTTTAACCTTCCCTGGAGGTCAGAACCACGAGGACGAAAAAGGGCGTGGGTGGAATGCTGGAAAGATTGAATATGCGGGAGTGAAGTGTCTCTCATAGAGGTCTTCAGCACTGGGTGATGTTGAGTCGTATTAGGTAAATGAGAGCTAGAATTTACATCGATAAGCGTGGGTGTAGTTTGAAGGGCGGACAAACGAAAGAGGAACAAGACTGCATTGTATTGTAGACATTACTCGCGGTGACCTGGGAACTGGTGACGCCTCTGAGAGCAAGAACTGTTTGAGTGAGCAGGCGAAGTCCAATCAATAAAATCAAATAAAAACTTTATTTTCCTCCAGGTGCTACAGATGGAGGGGCTAAACAGCTGTCACTTGGCGGCTTGACGAGTCCCCACCCTATATACAAGGCAGCGTCTAGAGAGCACCAGAGAATAAACAAGCGATAAACAAATCAAGACACTCGATGAAAGCAAAATAAAAGAAAAATTCCTGAGCCAGATAAAACAAACACCGTCAGCATCAAAGAATGAACAAGCGATAAGCATATCAATACACTTGATCAATGAAGAAGAAAAGAAAAAGTACTGAGCTAGATAAAGTGTCGCCCTTAATCGGCGTGCTAAAGATGCTAATCGTAAAACGACAGAAGGGTACGGCCTTGAGCGTATATTTACCAGACGTGCCAAGAACATTTAAATTTAATGGTGTATGTTATGTTCGTGCCAGCGTGCGTTGATCCTGTAGCTCGTCGCCAGCTCCTTTTTTTTTCAGCGGGGAAGATGTGCATGCAAAAGAGAAGGCAAACGCAGACCTAAATAAACACTTCCTGAGAAGGCCATTAGTTAGTGGTGTAGTTTAAAGGAGTTATTATCAAACTCGTGTTTAAGCTTAGGAGTCCTTGCGAACTCCTTTGAAAGAAGGTAAACGATACGGTACACCTTAAGTAGTAGGGTTTGAGCTTTGACATTACAGCAGCTTCAGCAGCACTGTCGACGCACAAATGGCGACTGCCAATAAGCGATCACCGGTGCTGAAGCCCAGAAACTATTGGGTTACTTATATGAATATGTGGTAATGCATCAAATTTTTTATTTGATTGCTATTTCGTTAAATACCTATGTCCCGTATCTGTTCCATACCTGTCTTGCTGTTTTTTAAACTATTTTTATAATATAACCTCAGTCTGTATTTATATCTTAAATAACACATTAAGGACCAGCGTAACCATATGGTCACGCTCATTGGCTCGTTGTTTATTGCCGGCGAAAGTAGGTTGTCTCAAGAATGTTTCCATACTGAAATTTTTTCGAGGTGACCTGATTCGGGCAGAATAAATATTACGCGGGAATGTCATGAATAAACATAGCAGACACGAAACAGATAAATTGCGTTTGCTGGGCGAAAATAAGGCCCAGTCTCTTCAGGCTATCTGATGTAAGGGATGTTCGCACCTCCCGGCTGATGCATATTTTAAGCGGCACCGAGACAATATATGTCCTAGGCTATGCCGCCAAGATAAATGGCCAGTGGACTTGTGATCACTCTTGCACGGAGACAAAAATAATGGCGAAGATGTTCAATGAAAAGCCTACAAAAGTTATTTCAGAGAAGAGAAAATTTTATTAGAATAAACCGGCTCAATGCATGTTATAAGATAGAATTCATGTTCAATTTGTTCAACACCATATGAAGTGCCTTGTAGTGCCATTATGTTCGCTTTCGATAAAAAATAAGAAAGAGCAGCAAGCAAAAATTGAACAAAGTTAGACTTCTGCCTATTTTGCTAAATTCATGGACGTCAAATTGAATTCTTTTTTTTTCTTGTTATGCGAACTCAGAGCTCTGAATATTTTGTTGAAGGACAACAAGAGAAAAAAGAAAGCTGACAGTCGAAAGAAAGACAAGACGCTATGTAAGAAGAAGGGTGTGGACATTTTTAAGCTTGTTAGCCGTCCTGAGAAGCTGATTAGTCGACCATCGCCTCGTTAACTCGAAGGCTCGTTAACATAAACTGCTCTTTGGGTTTTCGGTAGTGCATGGATTTACGAGTACTCAAAGTGCACGGAGTACTGTCCTGCATTCATTTGTTCTCATGGCCCGATACAAAAAATCAAAATTCAACAAAGCTATATTTGCTCTGCGATAAATGTAAACAGCGTGCATTGGATTCAGCCTCTGTTCTTCGAATAAAATATACAGGAATAATAATTTCCTGAAGATACGCGTGGAAGTTTTACATAGAATATCTTTCGCACTGACTATGAATAGTCTCTGCTATAGTTTACGGTTAAAGATCAACATGCAACGCACACTAAAAAGAGATCTTTTAGAAGGCCCTTGGGGAGTCAGTCGTTAGTTACGGCTTAACAGTTTATGGATGTTCCTCGCAGTATTGAATAAATTTATTAGTGTATGCTAGCCAAATAACAAATCAAATTACGTCCCGAACACGAAGAAACAATCAATACATATCGAAAATAATGAACAGGATTCCCATATTCACAGTGAGAAAGGTATTATTGTTGATAGTACTACAGATGCAGTTATTTTTAAATAATTTATTAGTGTATGCTAGCCAAATAACAAATCAAATTACGTCCCGAACACGAAGAAACAATCAATACATATCGAAAATAAGGAACAGGATTCCCATATTCATGGTGAGAAAGGTATTATTGTTGATAGTACTACAGATGCAGTTATTTTTAAATAAATTTGAAGAAATGCCAAATTAAAAAAAATGTACACGTCGACGCAGACAATGTTTTCACGGAATATGGTAAAAGAACATAACACTTTTATGTACCCTAATACCACAAACAAATTGTCTTTACACCCTGAAATGTCTTCACTAGGGAAAGCGAAAAACTGATTCCTGAATAAGCTCTTTTAATATTAACTGACACAAGTATTGGCCTCGACACTCTTTTTATGCTATCTTTTTTATGTAATGTGTTAAAGAAAAGATCACTGTACATATTATTTGACCTGAGTAGTGTGTGCTGAAATGTCATGGTGATATTCTTATAAGGCGTTGTTTGTAGTAGGTTAGTATTACTTTTATACTTATGTGTCTTTATAGAAAGTAGAAAAGTAAAAGTAAATTTTATGCGCGTTTTTGAAATTTCTGAATGCATCTGTAACGCGCTTTCAAGCTTACTACCGTGACCCGGCGTAAAAGCATCGTTATCTTGCACGAATCAGCAAGAAAGGTTGTAAATTAAGTGAAATAAATGCACTTACAGTTCATTGCCCTCTCTTCTTTTCGTATTTTAGTTGCTGAGTCCTCGCTTCCTTCTTCAAGGTTTTTGCAGTTGCGTGGGGTTGTTCTGGAGAATATGACATGATTGCTAAAACATATCACGACCCGTCGTTCACGGTGTAATAGTATGTACCTCTGCTGGACGCTGCTGCACTGTTCACCTGCGGGGATCAAAGTTAGCAGTGTCACTTTACACGGACTCTCTTTCAGCGTGACAGCGGGGAAGTCTCCATTCAAATTTAGATAAAGCACGAAATACTGCCACAAAAATTCAAGTCCCGATGGCATAGCCCGCAGTGTCCATTATCGCTGTTGCTGTTTTTTTTTTGCTTTCAGGTTTGCATCGTTAAAAAGATTGCTTTTAGTTTTCATCTTCTTGGGCCTGCCTTTCAGTATGCCTAGCAGTATATTTTAAATACACGAAGAAAACACAGCGCACAGAGACGACAGGTAAGGTAAGAAACAAGAACGGGACAAGCGCTCGTTTGTTGTTTTCTTGACATTGACCATCGCCTTTTAGTGCTGTGTTTTCATCATGAGAATGAGCCAACTTTCTGAGCTCTGTAATCCGATACTGTCGAGTAGTTATGAAGAAAAGTGCCAGGCTGGGAGGTAGATTAAAGCATCCAAAAGCGAGCTTGACCCTTAAATCCAAAGAAGCTCGATGGCAAAGAGGACACGTGCCCCCGGCATTTGTCGTAATTAGAACGGCGGGGTCGTTGTCGGCTTTGAGTTACTTAAAAGTCATTCAGAACGTTCCACTTAATGCGCTTACGTCGTCGCGAACAGTCTCAAGCACTGCATCATTGGCCACGTCTGACCGACATCCCCCCAGAACGATCTGGTCGCCTGTTGGGAGCGTACGAGCGCCACCTCGCCTAATGGGGTTAACGGAAAGCCATAACGTCACGTGAAGGAGCAAAAAAAAAGGACGAAAATCAGAAAGTAGCCGTGCATAAACGTGAACGGGATATTGCACACTTCCTTCGGCGAAATAGCATCCATGTCGCAGCAAGCACTTCTGTAATGTGCATGTCCGAGATTCCGTGAAATTTGTTGAAGCTTCTCCTCAAGTTGACTCTTTTTGAGGCAGAGCACGCTTTACAGGTGACGGCTGTACTTGTTCTCGAGTTGGTTTTATGGGAAGAGATGTTTTACATAGCTCCCCTTGAGCCTAGGTTCAGTGCAACGTGACAACACAATGAGCGCTACGCCTGAGCTGTAGCGCTTCATAAGATAGGAGCGAACTAAGGAGAAGCGGGTGGCTGTGATAAAAAAGAACAAAGCAGAATCCGATACTGGGAGCAAGACGGCGCTAATCAAAACCTTTTCGCCCGGCTTGGCGCCAGAATCAGCGGGCAGCATAAGATAACAAAAATGAGATCTGGAAGCCATAATTGGCGTGTCCTGTAGCCATCACGTGGCGGTAGTTATAAATGTGGTATAATATAGAGGTACGGTGAAGCAGCAACGTTAGTAATAAAAGGAGCACGCGGTTTCGTTGAGTGTGCTCTCGTACGAGCTGTATTTCTGTTAATGCAATAGTCCACAAATCAGCTCTCGACCGCGGCCTCCCACAGCAGCGTGAAAGTCACCGCCAGCGCAGACTTGACTCTGCTCTCTGGCCGATCGGCGTCAGAACCAAACTGAATATTGGCGTCATATTGTGACGGAGTAGAAGACGCCGACTTGTTCAGGGGCGCGAGCAGGAGTGCTCGCGCCAAGCCGTCCGCCATTAAAATCATTCTGTAGCCATCTGTCATCTGTCCTGCGTCCTGTTTCTTTGCTGTGTAATTCGTCATAAACACCGAGCTTATGAACCAATAAAAATGTAAAAAAGTGTTCTATTAGCTAGATAACCAGAAAGACATGAATATACCCAGAATAAACGGTTGCTTGATAGTGTTTCTTTCTTTTTGTGCGCTGCGTTAGTGTCTTGGTAACCGGCAATGAAGAATAAGCAACAAACTGCATAGAAACCCATTCGCTGAAAAAAAAACAACATCACAAGCAACTAGGCGGAATGACGAATCTTACATCAGCTACGTTCTAAATGCTTGTTTGCAGCAAGATTTTTCTCTAGGTACAAATATAAGACGATCGCTCAGTTATGTGCGCGCGGAAGCGGTTTATTAATATTCATAAGGGCCAGGCTAATTACTTCCAGGATATAAGCCGAACTAGTGAGATTGCGCGCTTCAGCCTGCCTGCTCGAAAGAACAATTTTCTGCCTCAGCGCTGTACCGTGCTGAGTGTTACGTTTTCGTGAGCTGATTTTTTTTTTGTAATGATGCGTTTTATCTCGCAGGTTTTCTTGCGAAAGCAGTGCTACTCGCGCACAAGATTTAGAAATGCGCTGTGTTGAAACAAAAAGTAAGAACAACAACCTTGAGTAGAACCATTCTTATCGCGGCAATGCAGGAATAGAAATATTACGCAATTATAGCTGAAAGCCACCTGTTCTAATAGGATAAGATAAAGAACGTAGGAATAAACAGCAAAACAATTAATTTAATGATGCTTTGCGCCAGGGACTAACCAATTACCGCACGCAATTTAGGGGCGGAAATTGCTTCTTCAGCAGAGGTCGAACGAGGTCGAACGATATGAGCCAGCCTCAAGCATGCGAACATTTTCTGAAATGACGAAAAAATAAACGAAAATAAGTAGCCGAAATGCACACAAAACTCTCTCGTTAAGCTGGCCAGTGATGGAGTGGCAGGCCTTTGCATTTGCTCTTCATTTTACTTTAGCGCTTTGCCAAAAGCATTAGATGTTTAACATCTTGTAGCTATGGAAGCACTAAGATTCGTACTTTTTTCCGCAAATGTACGGCACGGAAAAGAACCCTTACGTCTTGTTAGTGCTCCTGACAAGATCAGTATTTTTTTAACGTGGCAGATCCCAGCTTCGTAAAGGCTGTTTACTTGGAAATCTCAGATATTTGGTTTGTATTTCCGAACAACACCTCTGAAGGACACATATGTATAAAGTAAACACATAAAAACGAACTGAAAAGGGGATAAAGAAACCGCCGTTCAGAAAAGTTCCTCCACGTGTTCGCAGTTTGGGTCAAAATCAGGGCGAGTTGCGATTTCCCAACACCCATCGATTCGACCGAGGAAGACGTATATTTTAAACGGCCGGTGAAGCATCCCGGTCGACCAGGGCAAAAGAAAGCAAAGAGGCAAGAAGAACTGCAAGCAGCCGGTAGAATATCTGCGTGCAGTGGAGAACTGAAGAGCCAGCGGGGCAAACACGTGAACTTTTTCGAGAGATATTTTCAAGCGAAGGAAACATAAAAAATGAAGTTTACATAAGAAAATGAGAGAAGGATATAAGGTAATTTTGCCGGTATTTCTCAACCTTGTACATATTGCATAAACTCGTACAAACAAGACATTGCGGTACCTGGTTATACAAGACCACGTGGAACGGTCTATGACCTGCCGTGTTTTTTTCTTTTTTTGATAGACGGTCAAACGTTTTAATACGTCCGATTTTATTTTCTGTGTATTGGAGAGAAAAGCCATAATCCTAAAGTGAGAGCGGCGATCGTAAAGGGTATAATTCCTGGCAAGCGAAGATCACAGTTATGATCAGAGCGTAATGATTTTTGGAAAGCGCCCAGCGTTTACGTTTTTTTTCTTTTTAAGAGAAGTACACTGTTTTTATGTTTTTATTTAGGATATGTAAGAAAATATACAGCGTGGTTTTTCCGCAAAGAAGAGCAATTTCAGCGCCGACTAATAAAGCTCTGTTGTTGTGTCGTGTCTATGGACTGAGTTGTTTTGATTCTCGGAATCATGATTTCAGACTTCAGTTATAATCTCTTTGTCGGAGTATTAATAGCCCCAGACTTTTTCATTATTTGGCTTGTCCTGATTGCAGTGAGAAGTCAGATAAACATCGACACACAAATAAGGTAAGTAGTATGCTTGAGAGGCCGGACCTCGAGTCCGAGCGTTTTTATACAGCCAGGTGCTGGAAACGCTGTACAGAAAGTAGCCGGCATTTTCTCACACAAGAAGCAATTGTCTTCTTCAGATATACTATATTGTTACTAATAGTACAAAATACCACAGATTTGTGTATGTATCTGCTTTTATACTTAAAGAAGTCACGTGCAAAGCTTTAAATACATTATCGAGTTGTTGCCTCCGGGCGTTACTGTTGATTCTGACATCACACCTGGAACTTTTGGTAGGTCAACATCCAACCTTGGCACGCCTCTTACTACCCGTCACAGGAGGATGACAGGGTCCGGGGCATATGCTGCGTCCCATCCCGGCAATTGTCCTGCGAACCATACGTGCTAGGACGCCGATGGCTAACGGCCATAGAGAGGACCTCGCCTTCCCGTCTGACGAAGGCAAAAAAGCCCGCAGACCGGCGGTATGCTGCCCCGAGTCTACCCTGCCTTTCTCGTTACTCTCCTCACTCTTTTTTCCTCCCATCCTACGGGGCTCCCCTCTCTCCCTGCTGTCGCCAGGCTGTGTTCCTACCCGTATATAAAAAATGGCGTGTCTATATTATACGGCAAGCGCTCGCCCCTTCCGCTGTCTCCAGAATTCCTTTGCGCTTGATTGTGTTGCCGGCGGACTTCTGTAGTTCCTCTCATTCAACTGCGTTGGGCGAGCTTCGCTCGTTTTTACTTGAGAGGAAGGAAAGGCCTTGGGCGACACGTTCGGCTTAGCCTTTGTCGGACTGAAGCGCCAGCGATGTATAGATACAATGGCAAAAGCGACAAAACACAAACGACTTCTCGATAGACGCGAGAAAGGTTTTGTTCCCTGCGTACAACATCGATTTATTATCGACCGTTGGCAACTGTACATCAGAGGTTCGATCGTAGCTCAAAGAGAAAAGTGGGATTTTTCGGGCAAGTTGGTTGCTTGGTCAGTTTTAGTCATGAAAGGTATTGCTTAATCACTGTATCCCAGCCGCTTGACTGGACGTCAGTACCGGTTTCTTGTAAACCGAGAGGCTTGCGTTCACAGTTAAATGCGGCGTCTGGCGTTGTTGAACTGCGGAGCTCCCAAATAATGGAAAAGTATCACGCCAAACGTGGAGTGGCGATATTGAAAAGGTAATAAAAGATTGCATAGATTGTGATTACAAGATCCCTACATGACTGCAACACAATTACGACGTGCAAGTCGAAAAATGCGACAGAGCCGGTCCCAAGATTCAACATAAATTTTTGTCGTTTGTCGTTACGACAGATTTTTCTGTATTATTGTGGAGTTATCTGCTGTTGCGACAGAAATGGCTCTGTCGTTGCAAAAGGAGTCGGTTCAATACTACAGAAAATCCTGTTGTTACTACAAGAATTTCTTTTGTGAGATCCCAAAATACTACACCAATATCTGTTGTGACAACAAAAACTTTTTCTGCTGTGTTGTTTGATCGGGATGCGAAGTAAATTAATTGCGCTGAAAAGAAGACGGGGGGTAATTAGTGGAGATTTAAGCTGTGTTGGCCAAACTAAAATAAATTCGGTTCATTCATCTACACCCAATAGGGCGGCTAACCATTCGTTTCTGAACCTGCCGTGTCTGCTTGCGATACTGGGCACCATGATTTAAACTGTGAAGAATTAACCATCGTTTTGCTTCGCGATCTTCAGTCTAACATCAGGGCTTAACTGGTTTTAAAAAATATTGTTTTGTAAATCCGTCTATTCCACAAGGAGTAAAGTCCTCTGAGAAGTGAGCGGGAACTGGTTGAAAAGAAACGCACATGGTAGACAAAGGCACGATCTGGTTCCACGAGTCACCGAAAGTGCGAATTGTGCTTGACAGGTGCTGCCATCTGTCGAATGTGCCTACAACTAACATTAACTGCGCATGCGCAGTAGAAGCAGGCGGTTTCATTTTCAACCAGTTGAGCTGGAGAAGGAGAGGCGTGCATGAGCAGTGCGCCTGTGCACAAAAGACGGATTTATCGCAAACTTTTTGCAGCCCTATTCGCTTGCTTCTATGTGAACTGTTTACGTTTAGGGCAAAGCAAGGTCTCTTCTTCGGGTTTTGTGCACTCTTTTGCCATACGACTTCTGTAGTCAACTTGCACGACGGAGCTTTTAAATTATTACAAAAACAAACGCAATACCGGCCTGGCACTACGATGTTAAGCACTTAAAAGGAAGTCCTACTTTTTCTCTCCCCTTACAAACTCACAGGCCATCCCTTTTCAAGCGTTGACATCGATGCTAACGGCAGCTGTGTGCTCTTTTTTCCTGGTGCTACTCTTTTTATTAGCCTTTTTAACGAGCTCCCAGCCTTCCCTGGCGTGGCGTAATTACCGTAACGTGCCCGTTTTTTGCAATTTTGGTATAAAAAGAGCTCAAAGCTTGCGGTATAACTCATGAGTGCTCAAAGCATAGGCGCACTTACAGAGGGTCATGCCTTCCCATCGTGATGACCCGAAGGTAATCACACCGACCAGAGGGCCCCTATATGTCACTTGCGGCTTTAATCGGCTATTAGTGGCCCGGACGTAGAATCTCTTACCCGACTAACCTGCATCGCGCCAATGGTGAAGCCGGGATTTTTCGTTCGCGAGGCTTCGAAAGAGAGCCAAAAGATCGCCTCTTTCTACCCCTCACTCCCTCTAATGGACCTATGGACTCACCGCAAATACCCAAGTTATTTTTTCTTTTTCACAGCATTTGAATAGAGCCTCGTATAGCTTAGGCGAGCAACTGTGGCGATTCGAAAGAGTGGTTGAAGATCCGACACAGCAGGAGGGAAGATCCGCTTGAGGTAGCAATAAGGACGCAAAGCAATAAAATATAATTTATTATTTTGTAAAACGGCATACTCTATACGACCTATTGTATTAAGGTTCCCTTCTAATTAGCAAATATTGAACAGAGGTTGGGCTGTCTAAAAAGAAAGTTTTTTATGACACGAATTTTAATTGGTTTTTCTTCGTATAGCTTAAACTGCGAGTTCATTTATGATCACACTGTCGGCCTGTTGTGCCATTGGGTGTGCGGGCTGAGCAACATTATTTTTCTTTCTTTTTTCTATGCCCACACTACTTTATGTCGGCTCTACGCAATTTAGTAACGACGTCAACGGGCATGTGGTTTGAGTAACCGGGTGCATCAGGAAACGACGATCTTATAACGAATCAGAATAATCTCCGCGACAGCTTTGTTTCTTATTGCTTTTAGTGTGGCTGCAGAGATGAACAACTACATTCTGCAGGAGCCGACTCGAGCCATTCTCTGTTGTCCTATTGTCCATTTGAGCGCCTCAATTTAGGGGCTATATTCTGTAAGCATTCATGCATTGTTCGAGAGACCTGCTGCCGCAAGCCCGACATGAAGAGGAGTCACTGGCGTATATCCTAGCAGAATTTATTATGCCCGCGCCTTAATTAAGTTAATTACGAAATACAGCGGTCTTGCTCCCAACACACACAAAGGCGCAGGCACGCAGGATAGGTGTGCATAAGAAGTGACAGGACGCTACCCGGCAGAGACACCTATATTGCACGCGCAGAGCTGCTGCTTCTGTAATTGGATTTCGCGTACGTAATTCTGTGCCCGAGAAAGACGTGGTGTCGCAAACTGTGCTGTAAAGTAATGCCTGAAAGCATTGTTAAAGCGCACGGAAAGTAAAACACAAATGGAGTGGACGGGTGCATATTTTCAGTTTTCATCATCATCATCATCAGCCTGACTGCGCCCACTGCAGGACAAAGGCCTCTACCATGTCTCTCTAATTAACAGTGTCCTTTGCCTAGGGCGGCAACCGTATTCCAGGAAACGTCTTAATCTTGTCCGCCCACCCACCCTTCTGCCGCCCCCTGCTACGCTTCCCTTTCCTTGGAATCCACTCCGGTACCCTTAAGGACCAGCGGTTATCTTGCCTCCGCATTGCGTGCCCTGCCCAAGCCCATTTCTACCTCTTGATTTCGACTAGGATGTCATTAATCCGCGTTTGTTCCCTCACCCACTCTGCCCGCTTCCTGTCTCTCAACGTTACTCCTATCATTTTTCTTTCCATAGCTCGCTGTGTTGCTTTTAACTTGAGCTGAACGCTTTTCGTTAGCCTCCACGTTTCTTCTCCGTAGGTGAGTACCGGTAACATACAGCAGTTGTATGCTCTTCACTTGAGGGATATTAGTAAACTGCCATTCATGATCTGAAAGAACATGCCATATCCCACCCCATTATTATTTCTTCTTTTTCATGTTATATTATTATTATTTCCAATCTTGTATCAAAACAAACCAACACGCTACATACACATGCAACGAATGAATCACGTATCTAAAGGTGAAAAAGACACATGGCCCTCGTCTTAAATGTGCTTTGTCTGAAATGCGCTTTAGCCAACTTCGATAATGGTTTCCTTTGGTTCATGTATACATAGAATGATGGCTTGTTTTGAAACAGATTTCAAAGTCTACGGTCGTCTTGTGCACTTCTAGACCTCAACCCGTGATCTTTCATGCTGCTTTGAGATGTCAATATGCATCAGATAGCCAGTTAAAAGTTTTCCCGTCCATGCTTTCACACCTCATTTCTCCTTTGATTACCTCGTGTTCTCAGAGATGCATCTCTGAGAATAAACATAATAAACAAAGTATTAGGGGCATCTTTCATGAAAGTAAACCCATAGGCAAGAAAACGTACCGCGTGCTTCGTTTTTTCAAGAACCGAAAAACGCACTGTTCTAGTAAAGAGTTTCTCCTGGCCAATGCGAGGAGTAGTCAGGAGGTAAATTTTTCTTCCTAAATTTTGATTTCACCACTAAGAACTGGATGATTCGTTACTCTACGGCACATGCCGGAACAGCCGAGATACGGAGATTTATTCTCGTGGAGAGCGCTGAAATGAAATTATGAATTTCTTCTAGTGATGCTGCAGCGTCTTATTACCCAAAAATCATCTTTCATATTCTCTAACCCCATGGCTCATTAAACAATGGCGTCATTCGCATCTTCAATCGTTAGTTTTTTTCTGCTGCTAGGTGTCAAGTGTTTCAAATTTGTTGTTTCTTTTTAATCAGTTTGTTTTCTGAGCAAAGTTGCAGAATGGATCTGTTGTGCGAACAAGTGTAGGGGGCAAGACCCTAAATAAGAAACACCGCAGAATTTCTTGCTTTGCTTGTTAAACGACAACGCTACCTGCTTCGCGAACAAAGAACAGTTCTCGATGCTAGTAGAAACCGTTCTAAATCAGATGGCAAGATTGAATGCACCTGTACAGTCAATGAAACTTAAAGCCGGTGGTTTCACACAGACAAAAAAAAAGATGAATTTTAAAGGTAACTCGGTTTCGCTTTCTTGCTTGAACTAAAAAACCGTGAAGCAAACAACAGAAAAAAGACTTGTTAATTTGACTGGATCGCTCACTGAGAGCGGCTAGACGCCTCTCCTTGTCGTCCGTGTTTCTAACGCTATGAGCGACTTGAACAGGCTGTTAAAAAAAGATGCCGCTGCGTGCCGGTTACCTCAATTTTTGCTTGATTTCTGTGAATTTTCATTCCCTAATGAGAACAGTGTTAGGCGGTGGCAGCGAATCTCGCTGCCTCTAGAGAAGACACAGTGTGAAACTGTGCTTTCATCCTCTAGCCCCTCGGGTATTTTATCTGCTCGCGAAAAATACAAGCAAAGACCTGCATGAACATTAACAAACAATCATCTCTGTGCTGGAAGCTCGATCTAGCAATAAAAAACCTTCCCTACATAAGTAGGTGCCAAGAATCAATGGGCACGAATATTTACTCATTATCTTAATGATAGTAGTCATCCCCATTCTTATAACTGCGTGCACTGAAGAACAAAGGCTTCTCACTTGGCCAACGACAAAATGCTCTAGCTCATTGCTGTAGGCGCTTTCATAAAAAAAATCTTTGTAATCTCACCTTGATGTTTTCCTCCATCTTCGTGACAAAATAGCACCTTCTAGGCTGAAGAACGCTAGTGATTTGCGGTTAGAGAGCAGGCTGTTGAAACTGCTTCTGACTACTTGAAAGATTAGGTTTGAATTACATGCTGAGGATTGACGTCACTTTGTCTAATTGCCATATAGAAACTGTCGCCGTTTCTTGCACAGCCGTCTTCCCTAAACGGGTTCTATCACTGCTTCAAATAGACATACAAAGACTATGATTCCTTGCTATTGTGAAAACAAAGTGCTGATGAACAATTGCAACCATTTCTGGTCCACATAGATGTCGTGAAGAAGTCTGAGATGCAGAAAAGCCGCATTTATCTATACCCGCCTTTTATCCCTTCCAAAATTGGCAAAACCGTCTTCAACGCACTGCAGGGTTTTTTTTCTGACTACATGTCTGCTTTGAAGAAGCTAACTGACCAAATTTTCAAGAAGAACTGTTGGCACGGAGCTACATTATGCTATGTGTATAATACACGAACCGTCCGTTTTTTGAAGATGTGTGTGCAATGAAAAATTCCATCCGAATAAAGTGCGAACATAAATTGCTGAAACTCTCACAAGACTTTCAAAGCAGCGCGTAGCCGAAGTCATTGTAACTGAGCCAAACTATAAACAAATAAACATTGCCGTGACCGGGATTCAAACCCGCGGCGTCGCGAACAGATAAGCTTCACTGCACCAGAGCTGTACACTATCACCGCCGCCGATCACAACTCGTGTTAAACTATAACCCACTATCGCGCTGTGCAAAGCACATTGTCGTCTTCTACAACTAATACTGTTAACGAACTAATACACAAATTCTCGCGCGCTGTGCCTTGCACATTTTCACCTTTACCAAATAATACTGTTATCGTAATAATACCGCCGCCAGACGGGCTGACGACCCAGCATAGCTAAACAACGAGCCCACAGAGCCGGAGGCACCTAAAAGGCAGTGCTCAAAGTTCACATTAGAGAGTATCGTAATCGTCCCTAGAATTTTTTTCTTCATTGATTGAAAAAGAACAGCTTTGGGAGTTACTGCTTCTTTTCAAACTTAGTCAACAGTCCTCAACGGGCGCGGGTACCTATATTCTTTGTTGCCACGTCTTGTAACCCACTATTACCGTCACATTAAGGGCAAAATGAAAATTTCGCAGGTACCATCTATTTTATCTACGAACGTTTTCGAAAGGTAAGGTTAATGGTGGCTGCAAACCAAGTGCTTGCTTCTTATTCAAGCCATTCCCTGTATCCTGGCCTGCTGAGCAATGAAATCCTTCATTGCGAAAAATGTTGATGAATTCTACTTAACGTGAAAAATGAAAACCATTTAGGTACGAAATGAGCGAAGAAAAGTGCATTAATTACACCTGCACTTCACTGAGCCTTCGCCTCTCTTATTTTTTCGCGCAGTCACTAATTATCCTGATGCTGTTTCCTTTAAGCAATTATCTTCTCGTTGTCCCTGGCCAGCGGCTGTTCCAAGGTGAATAGATTGGCTCAAAACTTCTCCTTCGCTGATATCTCCAGGTCCCGGCATCTCCAGCGTCAAACATAGGGGAGACTAAAGCGCAACCGAGAATTTTTTTGTAAATTCAAGTTTTCAAAGAAAGATCTTCGTTAATGGTTTCCTTCTCGGCAGATCATCAACGAGGAACTTCGTATCGTTGTGTTTCTTTCCGTCTCGGTGTACCGGCTGGCATGAGTCTACCGAGCAGTCTTGTAGTCTTGAAGTTTGAATTCGCGGGTGTACTGTTCTATTCCTTTATATTTTCTTTATTGTTTTCACGTGCGACGTGGCACTCACTAGCTTATCGAATTAGACAGGATGGCAATCCATCTTTGTTACGAATGGAAACACTTGCACGTGTAAGCACCGCATGTGGTCGAAATTAATGCTGATCTATGCACTACAGCGTTTCAAATAGCCTACGAGCAGCTTAAGAACCTTAAGCCCCTCCTACTACGGTGTGCTATACAATACCATAGCGTACTAAGAATATATGCCCTAGTAGGGAGAGAGTTTTGAAAGGTGAGAGATTTGAACAGGGAACAGAGGGTGGTTTGGTTTGGTTTGTGGGGGTTAAAAGTCCCAAAGCAGCTCAGGCTGTGAGAGACGCCGTAGTGAAGGGCTCCGGAAATTTCGACCACCTGCGGTTCTTTAACGTGCACTGACATCGCACAATACACGGGCCTCTAGAATTTCGCCTCCATCGAAATTCGACGCCACGGCCGGATCGACCGGGTCTTTCGGGTCAGAGCCGAGTGCCATAACCAGTGAGCCACCGCGGCGGCAGGGAACAGAGGAAGCTTGTAAGGAAGAAGCACATCATTGAATTAGAGGTAAGAAAGAAAGTAGAGAATTCAGTCTAGCTGCAGAGCAGATATTACTCGTTAACTGAAGACGACGACGTTAGTATTCAAGCGATGAGTGATAATCTCACAAATATCATTACGGAGTGTGCAATAGATGGAGGTGCTAAGATTTCTAGGCAGGATACTGGCAAGCTCTTGCAGTAGGCGAAATATCTTATTAAGAAACGCCAAAGGGATGAAAGCCAGTGATATTATAGATAGAATAGAACTAGTACACTATAATTTAATTAAGAAGTAGCCAAGCAACGGCTTTTGTTTCTGAGCCACGTAGTGGACAACTTACTGCACTCCTTAAGCAAACCTCGCTGGTTAGTTGCTTTTGGCACCGACGGTATTAGCTAAGAGACAAGTAGGTGAATGCCACATCATTATGGAGAAGATATTTGAAGTACGCGAGGAATTCTACGCTCATCTGTACAGCAGCCTAAATAATCAGGACGATACTGACCGACGCTTTCGTGTGAAGTAATATTATATGCCGCCTGTAACGAAAGAAGAGGTATAGGAAGCCTTACAAGTGATGGAAAGAGGGAAAGGGGCAGGTGAGGATCAGGTAAGAGCAGATCAGTTGAAGGACACTGGATACATTGTGCTAGAAAAATTAGCCACGCTATATGCGCAATGCCTTAAGATTTCGAGCGTATCGGAAGCTTGTAAGAACGCCAACAGGATCTTAACCCATTTGAAATAGGACGCAAAGTCTTGGAAAACTACTGCCCGGTCAGCTTACTGTCTTTTGCTTTCAAGGTATATGCTAACGTAATTGCTATTAAATTACAGCAGCATTAGATTTCAGTCAACCAAGGTGCCAGGATGTCATTAGTAAAGGTTAGTCGACAACCGACCATTTTCACAGTATCAATGAGGTGACAAAGAAATAATGGTAACATAGCTATCCCCTATATAAAGTCTATTAGGAATTAATACATCAGCGATTTGTTATTCAATATCCGATTCGAAATTGTACACTAAATATTCGTATTGAATTTGTTTTCGAGAAATTTGATATTCGCGCAACCCTTATAAGGTCTTCATTTCCTCATTTTAAGCTTTTAACAAAAGTGATATCCCGAAGCTACACAAAATATGATGCACTCTTGATCTTGTAGCACCATGCGGGTAGTTTTTTCTGCAAATAATTGGAAAGACAGGTAGGGAAGAGCGCAAAAATTTGCGCTCTGAGGTGATGACATGGCGAAAGTTATAGTCATCAAGCATTACTCTCGTTTCATTTTTTCATTGCGCAAAAACTTTCTTAAAGGAAAAAAAAACTGAAATTAGAATGGTACAGCTGGCTCATGGCAATTGTTTCCGGGTGTCGACATTTGTTATTTATGCTAGCGTTCCTCAGTTCGTTTGATTTGCCCGGAAAACATCAGTGCGAAACATCGAATATTTCTCCACCAATAATGTGGCAAGGAATTTGGTTTAATGCCTAAGCGGCGACTGGGTGCGATCCTTTTTTTCATGTAGCGTTGTGCCAAAACGAAAATCGTGTTTTCTTCCGGGCGAGCCCGTCTATATATCGCCGTCCACCCGGAAACAGCACCGTAGTTCCAAGCAAGCAATGTCCTGTGTTTGCGTTGCCAGTTCTGAGAACTAAAACAAAATCTCGGTCTTCAATTTTGTTTTTCAGAGAACACCGGTTCCTGGTGTGTCGAAAAACAACTAGATGTAGGTTCATGAACCTTCTTTTATTGCTTTCATTGCTTTCTATCGTTTTTTTTTGTTCAGTGAGAGTTGTGTCTTTAAGTGTGTTTTTCTTTACAAGACAGTTTTTTTTATTGAGATCAAAGATTTTACTCCTTGGTTGCCACTCTACCTGAAATTCGACACGGCTACTACACATCTCATTTGACACAGAGGAAGTGTTTTTTTTTATTTTTCTACCCATTTTCTCACAGTTTCTGCGCACACTTATTTCTAGCATATCTTTATTTATTTATCACATACTGCGCACCAAATACGGTAAAGCAGGAGAGGCACATTAGAAAACAATGGAAAACAAAACTTCGACCTTGAAAGGAAAAAAAACATACATTACGACGAAACAAGTACTAAAAAAGGACGACCAACACTTATACAACGCTAAATAGGCACATGATGAAAAAAGCAATACGCAGTGTCAACAACACAGCGCGTCACAGGCAGCGCCAACCGACGGTTGAAATTACTCAGGGCAGGCGAGCAAAGGATAATCATGAGAAAGTACGTTCCAATCAGTAATTGTATTGGGAAAAAATGCATACTTATAGGCATTCATGCGGGCAAAAATTGGTTCAATGTGTTTATGGTTATGACGATATTTCTTAGATGACGGTTTAGTTATGTAATCCTGGGGGTTTATGCCTAGTTTTGAAAAATACAAGCGACCAAGAAATTTAATTCGACCCGTTTCTCTTCGTTCTCTTAAGCATTCAAGCTTTGCTTCAGGCAACATTGCTCATGCAACATGACGCATTGCTCTAGCTTACGGAAGACTACACTGCTCGCGAAAATCTTGGTGATGTGACCTTTGTGTTGAGTTTTCTGGGGGTTCCTTTAGAAAAGCACATTGGAGCTGCTATTTTATGCAGATGCTAAGGTGCATTCTAAGTAAAAAAAAAAGCTAAGTTTCGGTTTGTCGTGGACATCTAGAGGTTAAAGAAGAGCTGTGAAGTTATATCCACATCTTTTTCCTGATTCGTTGATTAGTTCAACTTTAAGTTTAAATGGATGCATTTTCAAACAAAGAAAATAAAAGAAAGGGGTGAAGTATTTTATTCGCCCTCCACTTTGATGGCCCCACTGTAGCGGCACTATCATTCACAGCAGTGCTGCGCCACCGCGGCTCGTGACATGCGCTCGCGTTGGCTGCAGAGGGCCACGTGCGGAGTAGAATAAAAACAGTTGATTCCTGGTTCCCGGCCTGTTCGCTTCGTCCGCGTCGCGCTCCGTTAATTTGTAGGGGATTAAGTCTCTGTCACTCTACACCCACCTTTCGGGGCAGTGTTTGTTAAATGAAAACGAATACCGACACTGCTTCCTTTAGAGGAACAATATTATTTTTGATTGCCTTCGCTGAGACGATTTCAAAGATTGCTGAAGATCCGATAGTTATTTTAAAAATTACGATCGAATGACATACAGAAATAATAGTAGCTTCGTGTCATGTAGCGTACGATATTTCACAAGAGTTGTTCCTATTTGTTGGGAATGTCTAAGACACTGTCTTGCAGGGGGGGGGGGGGGGGGGGGGGGGGGGGTGTAAGACGCGCTCTACTCGGCACTGAGTCTCTTACACATAAGATTTCTGGTATCAAACAAAACATTCTGGTAATTCTTGTTTGGCTTTTCGTGACTGCGGAGCATATTAATTTTTGTTGTTGAAGAGGATGTTCAGAAAACCGCGCTGAATCTGCTCGTTCTGTTTCTTCAATGAGAAGATAAGGACGGAAAGTTTTTGGGCTGTTAAAAGGAAAACACAGAAAAATAAAAAATGGAAGATATAGGTACAGGATTGCAACGATGCATGAATTTCGAACACAGAGGCCATTTCAGTTGCGCGCACCTATTTATGGTTCTTGCAGAGCGTCATCTATTTTCCGGGCACCTACAGAACCTTCATACAAAAGAAATTACCAACTTACGCCATTAGAGCGTCTTTGCGCATTTTTATGAGTAAAAAAGAGAGAAGAAATAGAAACTGCGTTAAACCACAGGCTTAAACAAGAAAGAGATGTTCAATGCTCGTCTTGAGGCTCTAGTAACTGCGATTATTTGGAGATAAACGCAGGACTGAAGCTTGATTTTAGCTCAGAGTTGTTCACAACGAATGTGAGCGAAACGATTCTCGTTTCGGGCGCACAGCCTATATTTCTAAACTTCTTTGAGGCTACAACGAGGTAATGGTAGTGGGGTATAATATAGCAAAAAAAAACGCAGAGTTGTGAAGATTAGTACCATGCTACTTTGATATATAGGATTATAGTGCGGTGCTTTTCAGAAAATATCAGGTGCTACAGCGAAGACCTAGTAATTTTCAAAAATAGGCTTTTTGCGGTAAAACTATGTCTTATACGGCGTAGCATTACCAGTGATGGTGGACACCGGAAAGCCGGTGAATTTCTCAAGTAGTAAGCTGGTTAAGTAATTTGCGATGATTAACATTTTAATTATAACAGCTAGCCAACTGGTTCCGATTAGATATTTCTAGCCGGTCGTTAGTAATCGCCATATCAGTTTTAAAAATTTCGAGAACGCTGTTATCCTCTGCGCTGTGGCCGGACAAAATTTGTCTACATCGTGCAAAATACATGCGCTTTCGAAAACCGCGCAGACAAGGCAACCTTTCCTGTGCATGTAACTAGTCAAAAAAGCCCTATTTTGACGAGCGACAGTGCCAACGGTAATCGTGTTTTAGAAATTATAGAAAATGATATTGCTATTACTAACAAACAGCTACAAATCTTTAATTGCCACTAGACGCCTAACTCTACTAGTTAAAAAGTTAAGTATTAAATGTTAGCTAACCAGCTTACTACTTAAGACGATTCACCGGTTTTCCGGGTCCGCCAATACTGGTAATACTTTGCCGAAAAACCCATATCCTACCGTAGTTAGGGCGCTCGGCTACTGACCCGGAGTTCCCGGGTCAGAACCCGACCGCTGCGGCTCCGTTTTTACGGAGGCAAAACGCTCAAGGTGGCCGTGTGCTGCGCGATGACAGTGCACGTTGAAGAACCCCATGTGGTCGAAATTATTCCGGAGTCCTCCACCATGGCACCTCTTTCTTTCTCCTTTCACTCCCTCCTTTATCCCTTCCCTTACGGCGCGATTCAGTTCCCAACGATATATGAGAGAGATACTGCGCCATTTCCTTTCCCCAAAACAATTAATATTATTGTTACCCCAAAAGCCTAATTTGAAAATTTTTTGAATCACCCGCCGCGGTGGCTCAGTAGTTAGGGCGCTCGGCTACTGATCCGGAGTTCCCGGGCTCGAACCCGACCGCGGCGGCTGCGTTTTTATGGAGGAGAAACGCTAAGGCGCCCGTGTGCTGTGCGATGTCAGTGCACGTTAAAGATCCCCAGGTGGTCGAAATTATTCCGGAGCCCTCCACTACGACACCTATATCTTCCTTTCTTCTTTCACTCCCTCCTTTATCCCTTCCCTTACGGCGTGGTTCAGGTGTCCAACGATATATGAGACAGATACTGCGCCATTTCCTTTCCTCCAAAAAACCAATTATTATTAAAATTTTTTGAAAGTCTTCTCTGAAACACCTGGTATATTACAGGAGGTTCTGAAGTTAAGTATAATTTTATGAATTGCTGGAAAGGGCATGGCACTTGTCAGCCATTTCACCGACTTTTCGCGAAACCACCAAACACTTGTGCCTGTCTGTACGAACTTATTATCTCGTCATCTTATTAACGCTGACAGAATTTAAAGGACATTGAAGATGACTCCGAAGGTTTTTTGTTCTTGGCAAAAATCAATCGTATAGCTCTTTTTGATTATATTTGTTCCGCTCCAAAATAGGCATTTATTGTTTTGCAGATGAATTCAAAAATGAAACATTTTTTTACCCGCTACTTGATGCAAACTCGTGATGTCTGGGCCGGAAAGTACTCTCCGTGATCGCGGTTTGGAGGTCAGTGGGGGTTCAGACAAACCTCAGAGATTCGCAGCCCATCTGTCGCAACATCACAGCAATTTGCTCGCGAAACCGACCAGCGGGAGCCATATTTGTGGTTCATTTTTTGTTGTCTTTCTTCGCATATGAAACGTCTTTTTCTAGCAACATTAACCGCTTTGTCTTCAAAGCCGCGCACTTTATCGATAAACACGAATTTTTATTTGGCGTCAGTGTTTATTTAAAAGAATTAAGAGGTGCTGAATGTTTCTACTGAGCGTGGCCACAAGCAAAAGCAAATCTGTTTTGTTTCCACCTACGCTGCTAGTTGTTCTACGGACTTGCAAAAACCTAAATTATTTTAGTGTTTCTGTTTAAACGGCAATACATAGTTCCCTTAACATGGCACAACGCAACGTAGCTTGTCTTTTATGCAGAAGTTGCGTACCACACTCTTTTTCTTTGTGATTCTCTTTTACACGTGCACTTTCGAGGATCCACCGTGCACATGCGAAGAACCAATAAAAGTGGAATTTCGTTGCTTCGGTGCGAAACCTTGGCCTACCGACATAACGGAGGAAAAAGAGGTACGGCGTACGGCAGCACAAGCGGTGTGTCGTCATACTCCTTCTCTGTCCGTGTTTTTGCCGAGCTGTTCTGTAAAGATGTGTTGCCAACAAGCTCGCTCCTCAGTCCTCACGAAACAATAAGCTTGTGGCGAAGAAAATTGTTTTTTACAAAGGGGTTTCTTCTCAACGCTATAAAAAACGCACATGCTATATCTTTCTATCTGTCTGTTGCTGCAAGGAAGACAGAAAGGAAAGTGCACAGGCCTGCTCACTGGCTCAAGACGAGCTACAATCACTACCACGTGCAGATAGAAGGAGAGTTGAAAGATGGGATAGAAAGACAGGATAGTAAAGACGCGCTAAAGACAAGGCCGATCCCGGAGGTAGTGTAATACCGGGCCAACCGGTGGCGGGAGTGAAGCATCCTTCAAACTCTCCGCCACTTTTCCAAAAATAAGTCCAACTTTGACCCGTAAAAGATACTCTACGGGTCCGGACAATCTCTGCGTCACATGCTATATAAGCTGACTTGAACGTCAACGGCTGCTATAGGCGGATACTCTAAGGCAGTTTTTCTACCTTGTAATAAGCAAAGAGCGCATTAAATGAAGCAGTAAAGCAATATCTTTGACCTTATTACGAGGATACACAACAGCAGCAACCCTCTACACTTCGACGGTGTGGTTCTCGACGCTTGAGACTGCCACCATGCTTTCGCAGATGCCACGCTTCACGTACATTTCCCCAGGGGAACACTACGAAGCTTCCTATCTGCTGCGTTTTTTTTTAATTTTTGTTGCCTATCACCAGGCGCTTCGAGATTAACACTGGAGGTGGACCATGGAATAGCCAATGTACAAGGAGATGGTAGCCTTACGATGCGCTCATAAGAGCGCAGATACACGCCCACAGGGGAAACGTAATTCTCTGTACACACCCATTACTACTTATGGCTGGGGGCGCGGAGAAACGACCACGTTGCCATGAAAAGCAACCTACGTCTGATGCAGGCATGTCTGATTGACGATGGCGGAGATATATGTACTGTGCCCGCGATGTTCAGCCGATACAGGCGCCTTGTTGGGCAACGCCGAACCACAGGGGATGAGAGAGCACTGTTAATGGCACAGGAGCTGCGGTGATGATAGCCACCGTCCCGCGGTGATTTGCACGCAACGGCGTCGTCTGCTATCTGCCCTCCTGATCGTCACTTAGCAGGGATACGCACAAAGCATTCGTGTTGGGTGAACGCTGTGTTGGCTGTCTTAGCTCTGATTGTGGTGGCTGATTCCCTGTGGTTGGAGCCGCAGCTGCTGTGTACCTTAATGTAAGATATCACTTTCGTTACATTAATATAACCTGCAAAAAAATTGGCAGTGCCTTAGCTCAGCTATGCCAGGATATACGCAGCGAGAGATACGTTTTCCTGGCTGAGCTTGTTGTGGTCACTTTATGTTTAGTAATGAGAGAATGAGAGACGTTGGGCTCCCCCTCGGCGGCTATGCGGCGTGTATTAGGCTTGGCAGTCTGGCGTCTCTGTTTGGCAAGGCGTTCCTCTTTCTGTTCGGGCGTCTCCGCTGCTCTCTTCGCCTTCTGACGCTCATTCTCTCTTTGTTGAGTAGCCAAGTGCCAGGCGACAACCTCAGGATCGGAAGAGTTAATCTTCTCTTGTCTATACCGCCGTTTAGCAGCGGCTGGACTCTCCTTCTCGGCATCCATGTCAAACGTTGTGGCACTGCCGCCGATTACATCTCCGCCTTTTATACGCAATGCTGCGCATGCGATGCGCGGTTCGGGTGATAGAGCGGCGCCCGGCGAGGCGTGGACGAAGCTCACGGCGCATCTGTGGGGTATCTCTGGCTACTATGGCAATAATAATAATAATAATTGGTTTTTGAGGGAAGGAAATTGCGCAGTATCTGTCTTAGAGATTGTTGGTGGTGGTGGTAGTAACTTTATTCATAGAAATATATGGGTGGGTCTCGGTGTCGAGCCACTCGTCACATCTTTTGACGTGATCTGTGGCTCTTGTGGCAGGGTTGGAGCCCCTAGTACAGTGCCCCACTGGGCCTAGCCGCCAGGTAGGCTTTCCAGACCAGTCCTGACTGGACCACCGGATCCTCGCTGGAAAGCATCCTCTCCCACTGCCTCGCACTCGTGATTTTGTTTATTGCAGCCGCATTTATTCTCTTTTCACACCACGTTCTATGAATTAACGTGGGTTTGTCCTCGCACCACGGGAATTTGCTGCTATATAGCCCTGAATGGATCTTACTTAGCATGTTTAGATTCGGGAAAGTTCCCGTTTGTAGCTGTCTCCAATAGACCGCTTCCTGCTGGTGGAGATTTTTGTGAGGTGGGGGATATCTAATCCTGACTCCGTTATAGTAATTCAGAATTTCTGAGTATCCTAAGAGCACTGGTTCTGCGTCAGGCTGCTTGAGGCTGGTTTGGTTGGAGGCTCGGTTTGTAAGCCCTCGAGCTCTCCTATCCGCCTCGGCATTCCCCGCAATGCCCGTGTGTCCCGGTACCCACATTATTATGGGTTGCAATTGTTTTTCCTCCAGCGGTAATTCGGCTGTCTTTAGGATGTGGAGTGCTGCCCCCCCCCCCCCCTATTTTGTCAATCATGTAGTTTCTGCATGCTGTTTGCGAGTCTGTTAGAATTATTAGGAACCTTCAAGCACGGTAGCCCTCTGCCGCCGCTAGGGCAATGGTAGCTTCTTCGGCCTCCTCAATCGTGCCATTCCTGATAGTTGCGCCGGCTATTTCTTTGAGCTTATGATTAATTGCCGTTGCAACCGCTCTATTTCCTTTGTGTTGTCTAGTTATTCCCTGTGCAGCCGCATCCGTGTACGTAATGTTTTCGTTGTTCGCTAGATTCTTTTGCACAAACTGTGCCCTAGCCTCCCGTCGCCCTTTGTGCAGGTTCGGATCCACATTTTTGGGAATTGGTGCCACCCTAATTGTTTGCCGCAGTTCATCGGGTACTCGTTTTGATCTTTTTATCTCTGACAGTGTACCCTCGTAGCCGCACCTTTTGAGCAGCTCGTTGGACACCTGAACCGCGCTGTAAGGGAAGGGATAAAGGAGACAGTGAAAGAAGCGCCTCCTCTATTTTTGAGGAGGCGCTGGTTATGGTATTGGTGCATGCGCACAACTTCTCATGCGCGTGACATTACCCACGGCTCCGACGGTAGATCCGCGCGCGGCCGTGGCGATGGCGAAGCACACGCCGCACCACGCTCCTCTCCGGTTGCCGTCATAACGGCGCATGCGCACAACTGTCTCCCGTGGTCCACAGCAATATGCTCGAGTGGTAGCCTAGTGTAGCTCTAGCTATAAAAGGCAGAGGCTAGTACTTTCACCAAAAATATGGTTTTAAAGATTAGTGGATCTAAAGCAGTAACCAGTGCTCAGACTCAGTCATAGTTCTGGAATCTCACGTCTCTTATCTCACATCGATTGTTGTGTGATGTGGGTAACAGTTGCACAAATACGAATAGGATGCTTTCATTATCAGCCGAAGATGTGAGAAGCAAAAACAGAGCGGCGCAGGAAATCGATGCACAGAATTTCACAGCAGCTTGACAAAATTAACAGAAATCTGTCAGGCCGCCACTGTGGCTTAGTGGTTATGGCGCTCGGCTGCTGGCCCGAAAGAAGCGGGTTCGATTCCAGCCGCGGCGGTCGAATTTCGATGGAGGCGAAATTCTAGAGGCCCGTGTACTGTACGGTGTCAGTGCACGTTAAAGAACCCCAGGTGGTCGAAATTTCCGGAGCCCTTCACTACGGCGTCTCTCATAGCCTGAGTCGCTTTGGGACGTTAAACCCTCCGTCCACGGGAGCTAAAAGCTGTTCACGCTTAATGTTACTTCTTGTCAGTGTTAACTGACCAGCGAGATGAAGCCTTTAATCAGTTCATCACAACATGCTTGCAGCGGCAACTCGTTTAAAAGGGCGTTTTGCTGGAGACTGAAAGCAAATCAAAACGCTATTAGTGTGTTTTGCTCATTGTATCGCTCTCTGCAATTAGACGCAGCCTGTTCCTGGAAACAAAAATAGTTGTTCTTTTATAGGCAAGGCACATACGACGTGTCGAAGTGCGCAGAATAACGTTATAATGAAATTTGTTTGGTCTCGCACGTACTGACTACGACGCCACGCACTGCAATCTTAAGTTTACTCTCTTGCCGTTCTCACATGAAATGCCCATTCCTGGCCTGTTGCCCCAAATGAAGTAAGTTGGCTTATTGTGAGAGAAGGAGATTAGTTGCTGTGTCGCAGTTCACGAATGAACAATCTATGCATAACGATGAAAAGGAAGCACACTTCAGACGCGGAAAAAGCTAAGTACCACTTTCGTGTCAAAGTCCCAGAAAACTATGCCCCCTCGCAAAGAGCTTACGCAGTTATTTCGACTGCTACTGCTTCACTGATTCCTCACAATACGCCGCCTCATTTCGTGCGCCATTTTATTCTCACAGTTTATACAAACTGTCCAGTAATTAAAACAGGTTCTTGCCCAAATCGACTTAGTTCAAGTCTGTGTCTCCAGTGAGCATACCTAAAACTGGATAGCTGCTGCATGACGGCTAATGGCGGAGTATGCCGGGTTTTTAAATGTGATAGGAAATTTTTTGCTTCGCTTGTACGCTTTTGCCGAGGTCTTGTGGCTGACTAACATTCTCGCCCGACTCTTGAGAAGAGGAAGCGGCCTACAAGTGTAAGCGAGCCCGTCTCTCACTTGTATAGATTACGAGGTCACGGGGAGAAGCGAATGGGTGAGAGCTGAAAATGAGTACGACGTTCAAAGAGGTTACTCTGAAGCGCCAAGGAGGATAAGGGAAGAGATATCGAGGAAGGGGGGGGGGGGAAGTAGTGGCGTTAGAGGTCTCTCTTACTCTCCCTTTACCCTAACATGCGTCCAATTTTTTTTTTCCAAATGCACGCTTTATGAAACTTCAGAGCCCGAGCGGTCTTTTTCTGGGCCATGATGTGCGGCTATTAACGTAACATATGCGATCCAAACCTTTGAAGGCGAGAGGACATCTCGTTCTCATTTCTCACAACGTTAAGGCATACATGGATGCAAGCAGAGTCCCAGTACATGGCTTAGAAGTAATCCCTTTGGACTTTAACTTTGAACAGAGGGCGCCTCTATAAGTTGTGTTACTGCTTTATTGTTGAGGAGAGCGCAGAAAGTGAACCCTACCGTGCTAACGACTTGCGCAAAGCCGTTTACGAGGCCACCAAACCTTCAGGTTCCATCTTTATTTGTTTCAATTACTTTTCCTATGACCGTATTCTACCAAAACGGTGCCTAGGAAGAGTGCAAACGATTGCCTGAATTCACAAAACCGTCCTTAGGAAACAGTGTCTAGTAGGCCACCGGAGTGCCTATTTACAGAGCAAGGCTTTGCAAGACGCTGCGCAGAAAGGTGTTCGTGAACCTTGCACTTAGATTTTACAACCAGCCGACTCAATCCTGAATTTAGCGTAGGCGCCTTCGCATTGCCGACTAGAGGTGAACTGGTCCGCTGTTGTTCCCAGCTTGGCGGGAAGTCTCGCAGCTGGCTTCTCGGGATTTTACGGCCCACCGAATGAGTTTCACGAGCGTTCAAATGGCCGCGATGCCATCCCTGGCGTGAATCATTTTTCATGGCTCTGGATTTTTTCTTCCTTTTTCAAATTTGCTTTGGGGCGTTCTACCACTAGGTCTTCATACAGTTGTGTGCAAGGCTCGTACAGCGTACAGCTTGCTGCCAGCAAAAACAAGCACTCTTATGTGCCCTATAACAAAGTGTCAACGTTTCTTGACTAACTTAATAATGTCTCACTAAGTCCACAGCTGAGTTAAAAGTGTGCTCATTTGCAAAATTGAGTAAAAGCAATTCTGTATGTATTAGTTCATATCAGAGAGCTAGGAGACGGGTGCGAACCAAGCTGCGTTTAGTCGCGGAACAAGGCGAAAAATCATCTTGTTCTTTGTCGTCATTGTGGGAGGAACTTTGTAATACTTCTTGGGCGTGTATAGAAACAGCGAATAGAATTCTGGTAGTGGACCTATGTTGTTTATTTCCCCCAGTTTTTTTTCTTTTCTCACAAGTGGCTGCGTAAAGGGAGAGACGTATAAAGAAATAACGCGGTTTTTCGCAACGCCGATATTTCTGCGTTGGTCAAACGAGTAGAGAAACAAGGTCCATCTCAACTCTACGCTCTCAGCTGAATGAGCGCTCGACATTGTCTAATGCACGGTCGCACTCGTACACACTGCTGTGTATCCGGGTTTCTTTTTCTAAACGCTCCGATTGGCATCCGTGTTTCGCACCACCGCAGCTGTCGCTAAATATCGCACTGCCACAGGGGTGGACATTCGGTGCAGTCTTTTTATTTACGTGAAGCAAAGACATTTCGTACAAGAACTACGTCACGAGCACGAGCAATAGCAAGAAGAATTGAGCAGTAATAAGGGAAACAAAAAAAGAGCCATTTGTGTGGTGCGGGAACGTTACGGCCACTGAATTGAAGTTTCCTACATGAAACGGAATCGAGAGTCTTCTTAATCAATGAAGCTGGCCCAGAACAATACAACCCGGTTTACGGCTACAAGCACAGAGCGTGACACTGCCGCTACAGATCTCCACGTTACCCGCGAATTCGATTTCAACTTCGCCAGCGAGGCGCTAAAGGTCGTCTTTGGAGCTACTCGGTTAATGACACCGGCCCATCGGCGTCCACCAGACGCCGCGCGGTCTAACTGAAGTGGCCGCGCTGACTAATAGTTTTGCATTCGCGGCTCATTGAGCGGAAGCTTCTTTGGCGCCCCGTCGGGAATTTAGCAGATGCTCGCGCCTCTTTTGGAGTGCGAGGCATGGTTTGGGTGAAGAATGGCTTCACTTCCCTGCGTTCCTCGTGTGCCAGTGGAGAGCAGATTGAGAGCGCGCTCGTCGAGGCATCCCTGCTATAGCGACGTTGAATCTTCCAACCCGCGTGCTGAGCTCGCTCTCCCTCAGAATTGTGCAGTCCTTTGAAAGCTGCTGCCTACAGCCCTGTAAGCCGGATATTTGGGAAGCATACCGAAACAAAGGATGCCGAAAGTTTGGGAACGTGCGCGTGATTCATTTAGTGACAGGACACTACGCGGGCGCACGGCATTGTATACGCAGCGTTTATTTGTACATATACGAGTATGCAGTGCACAGTCGCGTGCAGTGCTCATACGAAGTTTGCGTGGCCACACTCGGGCGTGAGTGGCGTAATGCTTGCTGGTATGTTTGTAAATAGTGTTGAAAAGCTTTTTCCTCTCACTATCGCTGCTCTCTCTACTTCTCCTGGTTGTCCTGTGCCTGTCCCGTTTATTTTCGTCGGCCGGAGCTGGAGTGCTCAAGATATTAGAACTGCCGCAGCCGGCAGCATCTTTTCTTTCTTTTATTTTGGATTTTCCCCTTATGTAATACCTCCAAAAGGAGGCCTTTAAGGAAAATAAAGGGAAGTGAAGTGACTTCAGCCCCACGTGCCAAGGGCTGCTGTCAACGCCACTTCCTTCCAGATTCCTTAAGAATACAGAACACTTTGACTATCAGGGCCTTTATTGGCGTTATTAATCATGGCTTCGGTGTTGGTCGATATAAGTGCTTTCATTATGCTGAAGAAGCTTTGTGAATGGGGTTGTCATTAATCTCAGGTCATTTTCAACATCGCCAGCGGTGCACTGTTTTGATTTTTGATGAGGAAAGGCATAGCACCATTATTGCAGTTTTATTCTGAATTGTTAGATGAAGGGGAAGTATTTCTAAAGATTTGAAGAGATGCACTGTACAGTGCTGTATAATGCTCTGTGCAGTGAAAGTAATTTCCAGACGACGACAACTATTCTCACATAGTTTATTGTTCCTGCATGTTATGGTTGTTCACCTCCAAACATGTTAACTCTAGATTAGACCGTAAGGTTTTGGTTTTTTGAAAATCCGGCTGTGTTCTCCCGGTGTTTATTTCAGAACACAATTGTGGGCTTCTTCGGCGGATGTTACTTCGCGTGAAAGAATTACCTTTCCTTTCGGTGATATAAGTGAACACCTGCTCACTCAAAAGTCATGCATAGTTTATTTTGGCTTGTTCCTTAGCAAGAACAGTATATGTACTAATAATTAACGCACTGATGGCCGTGCTCACACTAAATGGCGACAATGTGGGACATTATCACCTTAACAAAATTGCGGCGTCGACGTTAAATCAACGAGCCACACAAAAAAAATCAAAATAGAAGTTCTTTTTCTAAATGCTGAAATGCGCAGCACCACGAATAAGATAAAAGCAGTGATAGCAACGTAGAAATGAGCAACACACATAACCACTTGTCTCGCTTAAGCAAGTGGAACGAGATATTTTCTCTTATGGCCTTCTTTTTAGAATAACTTTATCTGTGGGGGATAAAACCGAGTACATTGGTTACTTCCGTGACACTGCTCAATCTTTCATTAACGGAGTGAACTTTGAAAGCAGCAGCAGCTTTAGAAGAACAAAGTTTCGAATTGGAAATAAAGATGAGACCGCTACAGAACGAGTAGGAGACAGAGGGCCGCCGATCACGTAGTCTACATGATGACGGAAACGATGGGAGTGCTGTTGATTCGTTGTGGCAGCCAGAAAACGACACTTTTACGTTGCTCTTGTGCATGGTTTTGCGCTAACGGTGGCTTGTTATGGTTGCAAACGTTCTTAGTGTCCACAATGTTGTTAGAAAACTCCAAACCAAGAACGGTTCTCGATAAGGTGATGACAATCGGTGAGCAGAATGCGCTGCGCTACTAGAGAAGGCTTGACGAAGCTCTCCCTATTCTGGACGAGCTGTGCCGCGCCTCCTTTTGAACTGCACGCAATACCCTGGCCACTGTTCGTGTCCATATCACCCATGTGCTGGGTAACAACCACACCACGCGAAGCTCCAGCCTCAACTCAAACGACTTGAGATGACTACACGGGGCTGAACCGTGCAATAAAAGCTTTTAGCGCGAATAACACTACTTCACAAGATATAACCGGCTCATCGAGTTTCTGTGAAGCTTGACCCTGAGGGTGACCTTGCCAAAACCATAATTAAATAAGATAAATATTACAGCGGCTGATATAGGAACCCGCGACGGCGCGAACAGATCAGCTTTGCTGGCCACTGCACGAGAGCACTAGGCTGTCACCGCTGCCGATGACGCCTCGTGTTAAAGTGCAACGCTCTCTCGCGCTGTGCACTCGAAATCATTGTCTTCTTCAACTATCATTGCTATCCAACACACACTGTCGCTCTGCAATGCATGCCGGCGTCTTCATAAACTAATACTAATATCGAGCTAATATCGTCGCCAGACGTGCCGACGACCCAGCAAAGCAAAACCATAAGCCAAACAGGCTAAGCACATGCGTTCGCACGTCTACTCTTTTGAATAATAATAACAATATTAATTGGTTTTTGGGGAAAGGGAATGGCGCAGTATCTGTCTCATATATCGTTGGACACCTGAACCACGCCGTAAGGGAAGGGATAAATGAAGGAGTAAAAGAAGAAAGGAAGAAAGAGGTGCAGTAGTGGAGGGCTCCGGAATAATTTCGACCACCTGGGGATCTTCAACGTGCACTGACATCTCACAGCACACGGGCGCTTTAGCATTTTTCCTCCATAAAAATGCAGCCGCCGCGGTCGGGTTCGAACCCGACCGCAGCGGCTGCGTTTTTATGGAGGACTATGTTAAAAACACACCCCTCTTATTTCTCTCTCTCTCTCTCTCTTGAGGAGCTGGTCGAGCCTTTGCGTCTTCGCTCTGGCGTGTGTCTTAAGTAGTGGATGAAGGCTTGAAAATGTAGATCTGCACTACTGAATCTTAGGATCCCTTTTTCTCACCGCACTTGTTGCTTCCCCACTTAGTGAATTGTCTCTTGTGACCGATTGTAACTTGTGCCTAATTGCCAGCATGCTGCGCCGCATAACTGAAGGATACGTTTTTTGGCTTGAACCGAATTGCAGAAAAAAAAGAGTTTGGGATTTGGTTTGTTGCTTATTCTTCTGGTTTAAACGAAAGACTGCAACCCCTACATTTAACTTATGTGTAAAACTGTAGGTGCGTGCTACTGACTGGAAGGTAACGCAGTATTTCAGAGACATCCGTCGGGTTAATTCAGATGCTTGGCGCTCCTTGAAGATGCGTGACCTTCGTGTAATAAGAATCCTGTTTTGTAAATGATGTGCTCTTCAAAGCACACAACCCCTTTCATCCTCACTCCCCTCGGTTGCACAGGCCTCACGGATCCAAACCTCTTAGTTTCTCGTACAGGAAGCTGTCGCTCGCGAATGATAATCAAAGTTTTTCTTTCAAGCAAACAAAAGACCACTCTTCATGATGCCTAGCTGATTTCATGAGCCTAAGCATAAAGAAGGATATACAAGTAGCCTGAAAGACGCCCATAGCTTTCTGATCACTTGACTTAGGGTAAATGAAGTGGTTCGCTGTGACCGCTGCTCGCTCTCGAAGCGCAAGGATTGAATAAATAGGTACGCCATGTGACAAGCCTCTGTATCTTTCAAGAAAACAGAACGACACTGTAAACAGACCAAAGGGGCCTCGCGACGGCTAGTGTCTGTCTTCGTTATGGCGTCCAGGCTGAATTGACCAAGTGAGCCTACTTGACGAACGGAGACGGATTGAAAGAAACAGTAAGCATGAATGGAAAGAGCGCGACATGAAAACGACTTTTCAAGTGGGCATGAATGAAGGAAGCCCTGGACAACATTGTTTGCGATGTCTTTTCAGTCGGGTCTAGGTACCACCAGGAATTTCGTCACAGGTTGTCGTGGAACTGAGTTAGTCAAAAAGAGGGTAGAAAATAATTGTGGGTTTGGGGGTTTTAGAGGACAGAAAATAAAATTTAACTGCGCAATAGAGTGGTTTAGTTCAAAATGAACTTTTAATATCCGCAGCTAAACCGTTGCTCTTTCAGACGAGATAAGGACAAAAGCATTTAGGTAGTTTGAGAGTCTGCAGAGAGCCAGCAGAGATTAGTGGGACTCGTTTCGGTACCAACCTGTTCACGCTTCGTTCCCGTGGTACGCCTGTCTGTATTTTTTTCCTTTTCAAACGTCGGCATGAACGCAGTATTTTTGCCTGCTTTTATAAAATTCAAATGCTACCCGAAAAGAGCATGAAATGCTAGTGGCAGCGATTCTTGTGATCTTCTTAGTTCATAACAGGCGAGTTCGAAGACGTGCCCTCCTGAGCTTTTACGTGGCCGGTTACAGAAAGCAAATACCGTGCTAAGGTTCTACCCAGCCGCGCAATGACACCCTGTTGAAGGCAGACGCCCTGTTGAGAGAATCAGCTCCATGGTTCGTTCGCTCATTCATCCTCCTCGAAGAGCCGTGTCGAGCCTGCATCTCCTGACAAATGTGTTCTTGTCATTTATACATTGTACTCGCTCCAAGGTGGAATTGGAAAGCAGATGCAAAACAGTATATCGCGTTGTTAGGATAAAATAAAGGAATTAAAAGCAATAGTAAGCACAAAAATGAATGAGCAAAACGGCTGAAGTGCTTCCTTCTGAACATTTCCTTTGACCCTTTAAAGTCGTCGACGCGTATTCCAGCTGTGAATGTTTCCTCGGATTCTCCGGCGATGACTCCCTCAGATGATTACTGCAGCTATTACCTTACTTTACCCCCCATGAACTTTGTCTAAGCTATCCAGTGCTCTTGCAGGAAGTAGCAGAAGGTCGCGCCCCTTTCGACTAAGCTGAGCAAGCACAAAGACGTGGACTTCCGGGCAAGCTGTGGTGCTTTTGGGTCTTAGCACTTTGGACACAACTCGCCCGATGGCGCCTGGCAGACTCGTCACCCATGAATAGAGGAGCCAGCCTGCGGACCAAGGGAGCTCCACTCGTTGCCTCCCAAACTGTTATCGGACAGGGATGGGCGTCTGACGCTCGTTTTTCTCTTCGCCTGTGCAGTGCACCACCTGTCTCTTCGCAGACGCTCCGGCGAGCGCGAGCGATGTGGTCCACATAGCTCGAAGTAAACACCAGTCCTTAAAAAAACAAATACGCCGACGAAAAAAAGAACATGCGGGACATTGCTGCACAGGCCATGAATCGATTCCTTATCGATCCCGGTTGCCTACCAAGGCCAGAATCTAGGTGTGAGGAGAGGCCGATTTCTCACTGGCATCGTGCGTCGCTGAAAAACGATTTGTTTTAATAACCCTGATCTTCCGTCTCGGTCAGCGGACGTGAGTGATGGTTCTCCCTAATTGATTTTCCCGCAAATGGGGACCGTGAGGCGGACGCCCCTATAGGGCGCTGGGTTCATGGCCAAACGCTCACTGCTGACGTTCGCGTGAATCGTTGGCTTGTTTCGAGGGATATGCACTGGCATTAGCGCTGACCTTGGGCCAATCATCTCGTTCCAGGCAACACCGACCATGAGAAGAAGCTGTAATGAAGACAGGAAAAATATAACAGGTGTTCACTATCTAGGACTAGCTCCATTATACTGCGACGGGTTCCGTCACAGACTCCTCCGGCCCTAGCTGCCCTTTCCCAAAGGCCAACCTGGGGAGTTGTCTCTGCCTCTTTTCTGTCCCCGTCAGATCCAACCGCATCTCAAACTCTCCACCTTCATCATGGCGTGCCTGGCTGTCCCGGATGGGACGACCCGAACTTTTACTTCATGATAGGGTTGAATGGTATAACCTACTTAAATATGCATGGTATTGCCAAAAGTATCCAGGAAAGGGGGTTCGCTTCTCAGCCTTTTTGTAGAGGTTATACGCTAATTCTAAAGACCAAAAGTCACTACATAAATTTTATATATGCACCGTTGATTCTGAACTTCCCGTGTCGCAGTTTTATTTTGTGCACTGAACAGTATTGAAAACAGCGCTGGGACCGAATCGTATAGAGTCCAGCTTGTAAATAACTAAAGCAAGGCCCCAGTATACTTGGTGTGGTACTAGTCATGTGACCGATCTTTCTTTTTTCACAGGTGGTTACCGTGGTTTTACCTCGGCTGTGGAAAATCTGACATATATTCTCGAATGGGCCTCTTTTATGCTTCAACACTATGCTAGTTTTTTTTATATCTTTGACAGTTCTATGAACTGGACGTAAACCTGGTGGTGCATATTTTTTTAAATCAAAGAAAACGAAGGCTACCGCTCTGCAGATGGCGTTGAATGTCAGGTCACATAGAAGTGTTACATGCAGCTTGAATGATCACTGCGGTGAGGTCGTCGCTGAACTTGCTTCACCATCTCCGCTGTTATCAAAGCCTGCCACTTTTTCCCAGCATCAGTTTATTGTCCTCGAGTCAAGGCTAAAGATAATAATGAGCGCAGCACAGCACAGCTTTCCTGCGTTTTAAGAGGAAGAGAGAGATCTCAGCAAGTTTTGCTAGGTCAGTGGAGAAGGAGTATGTATAGTGGCTGCCTGACAGCGATATGTCACTCCAGACAGAGCCAAGTGCATGGGCTTTTTCCGCAACGAGGCGCAATTTCTCCCTGTGGTCCGCAAAGGCCACTGAAGACTTAGTTTTCCCGAAGACCTTTGCCGAGATTTTTGGCAGACCAGAAAGAGACAAAAACGTACACTGTACAAGCTTGGAACTGCTGAAGCATTTTGCTCTTGCATCAATTTCTCTAACTTGAAAGATGGCGATGGCTTCAAGGAACGACGAAAAAAAATAGAAATCGAATTTAGCTGCGCTAGATTCCTGAAGCGCTGTGCCTAGTGCTTGCCTTTTGCACCAGTGCATTATGCAGTTGCGACACGTACGGCGGAGTAAATTGTTCCCCATGGCAAAGTGGTACACATCGTGGGACCAGCTCGAGATTCGCCGGATGCGCAAGCGAAAAGAAATGCGTCCGGAGCTGCCAGCAAGACAGCAACGTTTTGCGGTTTTCTTTACTTTTTATTTTCCTATAAAAGCGATAAGGTGGAAGGCCGTGCATTAATGTCACTTTTGTCTATTTTTTTGTCTTTGCTGGTAGTAGATGCTGTTTAAGAGAGAATTCGCGAAACTAGAGACTTGGGAAGCACTTCCGGTAAAAGAACACGTGCATTGAGAGCAGGTTGCCTCGCTCCCTTCATTCCTTCATTCGGTGCACCCGCTATAGCGATGGCTCAATGGCTGCGGCTTCTGGCTGCTTTACACAAGTTACCCATTTTGACCCTTGTCGTGGCGCCGGCATTTCGATAGAGGGGAAGGAGAAAGATTACCAGGCGACCGTCAAAGAGTGCAGGAATTTCAACGCGACGTGGTCACTTACACCGCCTTTCTGTGACGACGTCACCGATGACTGAGGCGGCTAAGCGAGCAACTATTACTGAATTTATCAGCGCCTTTCAAAATCTGCCGCCGACCAAAAATAAAAAACCATAATTGTGAGCGCTAAACGGACGCTCAAATCCTCAATTGACGTCATCGTACTTCACCTATATTTTCCGTCCGGCATTTTTTTTTCGTACGTCTTCAATTCCAATCCATGCTGTCTCGTATTTTCGGAATCGCAATACTACTCGTCAGGATCCTCACGCTGTTAATGCATTTACTTCATTTCATGGGCCTGCAGCTCCAAATATTTACATTGTTTGCTCTTTCTTTCGCGATGACATTTGCGAAGTTCCTCCAGGTGCCTGTTTTGTGTGCCCCAGTTTCAATGCCGCAACAGCAAGATACTGAGTGACGCCGCATTCGTAAGCAACGCAGCACCCGCCGCGGTCCTTGCCTAATGCAATGCTCACAATATAAAATCGGACGGCTTGAGGAGACTCGAAACCACTACACGTCCCACTGAGACCCAACGCTAGGTGCGTTCGATGCGACGCCTGCCGTCGAGACCGCCAGTCGCTCGACCACAAACGTAGCCAAGAAGAGATGCAGCTTTTCGCTTTCGACCTGGGTTAACCAGAGCTTAACCACCAGCAATTTTATTAAAGCAATGTTTCTTCACTGTAAACGTTGTCCAGCGTGCAGAGCCCTCCACTACTGCACCTCATTCTTCCTTTCTTCTTTCACTCCCTCCTTTATCCCTTCCCTTACGGCGCGGTTCAGGTGTCCGCCGACATGTCAGACAGATACTGCGCCATTTCCTTTCACCCAGAAAATTGTGGCTCCAATCCACGGTTTGAAGGTAGTTTGACAGTGAAGCTGTAAAACGACGCCCAGTTGCCATTGTGACGTCACTTGAAACACCAGCGCCACGGACAGCGCCATTGTCAAAAAAGTATTCAAACCAAGGTGTTCTCTTTTTATTGGTTTAAAGGGCGCTCGCATAGCTCACCGAGCAGTACAAAGCTTGGAAGGATAGAAGACGCGAAGCCACTCCTCAATCTACAGATTGCGGTCGCTAAGAATGCATAACGAGGCACGCTGCGGGCCTCAAAAGCAAATCCCTTAGGCTGTATACTTCTGGTTCGTTTCTAATCGGTTTAACGGGCTCCCATAGCTCACCGAGCTGTATAAAGCTTGGGAAGATTGGGGACGCGAAGCCATTCCTCATTCTATAGATTGCAGTCGCTAAGGATGCGTAACAAATCACGCTGCAGGCCTCAAAAGGAAATCCCTTAGGCTGTATACTTTCGGCCCTGGGCGTACCTCAAAGCGTGATACAGGTACCTACTGGCCAAGGGAGCCAGTTATGCTCCTTTCAACGGAGTCCTACGGTCGATTGTGAGAAAAGGAGACGCTAATTTCACTTCGTGCACGGAGGCCTCAAAAAAGCTTTCGCACTAAGCACACACGCCTCACGAACTCTCCAGCAAAAATTACATGTTCACCGGTTCAAAAAACGTCTTCAACAGGCGCACTGCAAGTGAAGCCGGCGACTAGCTGCAGGGACACACCAAGCCATTGCATTCAGCGCCTTAACTGTTAAGGGTCGCGTACAGAATATTTGCTACAGTAACTTTAAACCAAAGTGCAGGCCTTGCCTCCAGCCATTCGCGACGCTGTACTACAGGTACTGCTACAAACTGTTAATGAGAAAAACTTGTGGCTCCAGTCCATGCGTGAAGGTGGCTGGACAGCAAAGATGTAAAACGGCACCCAGTTGCCCACTGCGACGTCACTCGAAAATTCACACACGTGGTTCTACAAAGAGAGAAACCAGTGTCCTGCGGGCATACCGCTACACTCGAACACATAATATGGAGATGCCCCAGGGCATGGCAGAATTAATAATGCAGAGGAATGGGAGACAACACTCCGAAGCGCCGTTCTTAGTATACAACGCTACGCTACCCGCCTGGCAGCAGAAGATGCACGACTATATCGTTGCTAGTCTTCCAGCTGCGACGCTGCGCTTCCCCGGATGCCTGCGTGCGGACCCGTAGGGGCACGGGTCTTCTTCTGGCGCAAATAAAGTTTATTCATCATCACCAGAGACAAGTGAAATGTACTTGAGCTGTATGCTGTATGCCCGATTTCAAAGGAGATATGCTGTTACAGCGAAAGCTTTACTGGCCGCGAACTTGCGATTTCGCCGCGGCGGTACTCAGAGGAGGAACATGATGTCACAACGCGCGCCTCGCCGCGGATATTTCTCTCTCTCTCACTCTCGCTCCCTAGTCACTACTGCGCATGCGCCACTAGTAGCACCGAGCCACAGCTGTTCCGCCGCTGCGCAGCGCCGCGCCTTTCCTCAAAATCGAACTTTCAATTTTCAGTTTTCTCCTTCTTCTTTTCCTCCCTCCTTTATCTCTTCCTTTACGGCGTGGTTCGGGTGTCCACCGAGATATGTGAGACGGTTACTGTGCCATTTCCTTTCCTCAAAAAACCAAACAAAACAAGTGAGCCGACGGCGTTCATAGAGTTCATTGGCGTTGACAACTTTGCAAAGGCCGTTCATTTTCACGAAAGGGAAGGCGCACAATCAGCTCCGTGGGTCAGTGGAGACCTCAATCTCGCTTTCATGTACGTGGCGCCGGTGTCCAACTGCAAAAGCGTGCTTTGATTGCGTTCCGCACACTGGATAGGCAGCGCGCCCTCCCTGCCACCCTGGAAGGTGGCATGCAGTTAATGGTTGATCGCGAGAGATTGATGTGATCAAGAAAGAACGCTGCGGCCTAGCTATTGCTGTAGAGCCGCATGTCAGCCACAACGGTGTCAGCGCTAATACATTTAGGCCACATCTCTCTCTCTATCTCTCTCTCTCACCACCGCCACATGTATCAAAGCACGAATGAGGCGTCCGCATATCCAGGGGGCCAGTTATGCGCCCTTTCTTTGCTCAAAGCCATCGCCGTCTAGAACGTTGTCAACGCCAACGCCAACGAACACAGTGAACGCCGACATCTTTCGCTTTGTAAATCCTGGATAAGCTGAGCTAATCCACATTATTTTTTTAGGTCAGGTTTATTCCTACAGTTCATTGTCAACCCTCTATATTTCTATGGACCGAAGTAGCCAAAGTGTTATTCCGGTTCTGTGCTCTCCAAAGACGCCCAAGAGGCCACTGCTGTTTCCTATTTCCTGCCCACGATATGGACGTTACGAAGGCATGAAATACACCACATGCTGTGAAGTGTCGAGACTGCGAGGTATTTGAAAGCTGCTGTTTGAAATTTTAGTCAGGCTGCTGCCGTCGAATTTGCGCATGTCATGCTTCCAACTTCCTGATGTCTGATGCGAAAGAGCATTCGTGGGGCCACGGCGTATATGTTAGCACGCCCAGCATGGGAGTCGAATAATAATAATTGGTTTTTAGGGGGGAAAGGAAATGGCGCAGTATCTGTCTCATATATCGTTGGACACCTGAACCGCGCCCTAAGGGAAGGGATAAAGGAGGGAGTGAAAGAAGAAAGAAAGGAGAGGTGCCGTAGTGGAGGGCTCCGGAATAATTTCGACCACCTGGGGATCTTTAACGTGCACTGACATCGCACAGCACACTTGCGCCTTAGCGTTTTTCCTCCATAAAAACGCAGCCGCCGCGGTCGGGTTCGAACCCGGGAACTCCGGATCAGTAGTCGAGCGCCCTAATCACTGAGCCACCGCGGCGGGGCCGGTCGAATTTCGATGGAGGCGAAATTCTAAAGGCCCGTGTACTGTGCGACGTCAGTGCACGTTAAAGAACCCCAGGAGGTAGAAATTTCTGGAGCTCTTCACTACGGCGTTTCTCATAGCCTGAGTCGCTTTGGGACGCTAAACCCTCATAAACCAAACTAAACCAAACACCAATTTAAAAGAAATTAACAGAATAAAAAATTGTGAACCGCATTTCGATATCTTTCCCACGCAAAAAATGAGGAATAGGCACGAGTCGACGGCATGCAGGTGGTCTTGAAAAAAAGAGAAATCATTCGCTCACGTGGCTGTTTTTTTTTTCGACTGAAAAGCAACAAAATAATCCTCAGCGGCGCGAGTTGGTTTTCCAGTTCGTGGAAAGCGCGTTAATAACTAGATTTTTCGGCTCAGTAAACTTAGGCTACACTGTCCTTCAAAACATGTGCGTTTTGATGCACTAGAGTGTTACGCTACGTGCTTTTTAGTTTCCATTGGAATTTCGAATTGTGAAACAGCGGAGGCTGATTCGTGTCAAACGCATACCTGTTTAAGGGAAGTATTTTTTGCGCTTTTCTTATCGCTATAAAAAGTTGCGATAGTTTTTTCTTTGAGTAAAAGCATTGCGCCACCTTGGATTATTTGTAGGAAAGCATCTTAGCAGCTGTCCAATAGCTGGCACAACGCATCCTCCAGCCTCATCCTTCCGAAAAAAACTCCGATGTTTACGTTGCCATCAACATCATCAGCATCAACGGCAAGCAGCCTTTCTACACACTGGAACGTCAGCGCTGCCTGTCTGCCTCGTGTTAGTGATGGAGGACTGAATATGTGTTCTACCCAGGTCAAAGCGTTCAGCAGCCCTCATGGTGTGCAGGCCACAGCTGCGGCGACCTGTGACTTGCAGTGCTTGTGTCATTGTTTGTCGTGCTTGCTACGGAACGCATTCCTCTTCTTCTTATTCCTTTACGCCCCCTCATCCCTCTCCCCAAGTGCAGGGTAGAAAAGCGGAACATTCTACTGGTTAACCTCCCTGCCTTTCCTCTGCCACTTCTCTCTATCTCTCTTCTTAGAAACAGGAATGGAAATTACGATGTCTCTGCATCATATCTTCGAGCTCAACTGCGCTTTCCGCTCTCTGTTATGTGACATCCGTTTAGTTTTCGCAAAACATTATCCGCAAGCTCATTTTTTTTATTTCTAGAACTTGGCACAAAGCTGCATGCGGAGGAATAGTTGAAAAATTCACGTCTCTTTTCATGTGTGGCTAGCGCAGAAAACAAAAAATGATGATCAGAAAGAATATGCAGGCGGCTTATCAATCTCATAGTAAGTTAGTGCTTTTCTATGAAAATTAAATTTCCATCACGCTATGGTACAGAGGGTTAATTGGGCTAATATTATTTTTTGCCAGTTTTTTCTCGGGCTTTGCTGCTATACAGTCATTATTTGTCTCTCATCGGCTAAGTGAAAGTGGCAAATTTAGTAATGGCCCGAAGTTGCACAAGTCGGTGAATGACGAGTGCACGATTGCCTTTTATACAGTGCGAAAAATCTTGAGGGGCATGAAAAGAAGGTCCGCGAATGCCGACACGAAAGACGGTGAACCGAGAAACCACTTTCTGTGGTAAGAATGGAGTGTTGATTCTTCCTCACACGCCAAAAAAAAAACTTACCCGCACGACCGCACAATCCAAAATAACTTCAGTGTCTAGTTCCAGTTCACACCAAAAACGAAAGTTGTTTCAAGGCCACACATCAGAGCTTCATATCGCCCACCGGAAGTTTTCCTCCGCCGTTAGCACCGCTTTTATTCCTGGTCCCAGAGGGCTCACTTCTCATAATACTCGCTCCGGAACGACCGTAGTTTCCACCTGTTTTTTTTTGGTCAAAACTCCGCACCCAGTGCTCACTAGGTTACGCACAGCAAAAGCACGGTGCGTAAAATTCCAAGGGCAGTTGATAAAGCGCTGCTCGAGAACATAGATATAGGAAAGCTCAGAGGCGAGGCCGCAGGTTGTGGGACTGCCGGCCCTAAACTGGACGTTGAAAAGGAGATATAAACAAAAGAATAAAGAGCGCTCTACTTTTACGAGTGTGATGCGAAGACGGCCAAACCTTTAGGCTTTTGTCATGGTGCGCCGAATTGATGCTACTGCGCGTTCCTCGACTCTTTAGCTTTGTGCGATCTCAGTTTCCCAGATGACACATGTGGCCCGCTAGATGGCGGGAGGGGGAGTTGTGGCGATGAGAAGGTGATGGTTGCAGAAGCTATATTAGGAGGAACAGCTGCACTGGGCCGACTGCGCGAAAGTGTTGAGACCATGAACTATCATTTAGCGTTCTTTGTATTGCACGTTGAATATTAAGCCTCGAATTAATCATTGATGTCAAGGACGGAGTAATGATGGTGAACCATTTACCATTAAGTGTTGTTTTACAATAGTAGCAGAAAATAAATTGTCTTCTATAGAGTGATGGGTGCTGGTTTTGAGTGTCTATGGGTTCTTATACCAGCTCTGATGCCGCCACGGCCGATTCGGTCACACCATACCGAATTATGAAAACATGGGTCTTACAGTCATGACGTAGTAGAATCGCTACGTTGAAGCCGTGTTTGCGATAGCGTTGCCTTGACATGAGGCACTCTGTATCTCTGAGGTGTGTCCACAGGATGACATATTTGCGGTTGGGATCACGGGCTACCGACCAGTACGAGTTGCAATGAGTCGGCACAGCGAGTATCAACCACTTTACCAAGAATGTAGATAACGCGATAGATTTTGTTCTAAGAGACAAGGCTGAACTCGCGGTCTTCGTCCCCAAGCGTACTGTTTACGTGGCATTTGTGAGTATCACCGGTAATTCTTCCTTAAACACCGATAGCATATTTCAAAACGGATTCCAGCGTTGGCGTCACGTACAGTATGTTTCATACATGAAGCGAACGCGAGAGATGGTTAAGCAGGCTCTTAACGCGGATAAAAGTAGGTTTCATAGGAAACCAGGATCGCGACTTCAGGCTCTTCCTCTCTAGCTCCCTGCACCTGTGCCTGCTTCACAGTGACACGTACTTTTCTGCTACGTTAAGCGCCGGCTCAACCATTTCGGCGTTCCCTCTAAGCTATGACGCATATTGTACCGCTACACAAACTGTAATAAGGAAATGATTACCCCTTAGCGTGCACCGAAGCCCAGTCATTGGATGACGGAGATGTACAGCTTTCACCGATACTTCGCAGTCGAAGAAAACTTGTCCTAGTCCAGTGCTCGCACCCGGCTCTTTTCGTAGGGCCACTGCCCCGATCAGGCAGTGGTCGTGAGCTCGCACCACAGGTTGAATGAATTTTTCTTCAACTTCGAAACTTCAGCGAAGGTTGTATATCATTCCTTTAACGCTGTACGGCTGCGCTTGGGTTGATCCTAATTATAAAATCACTCGAGTTCGAGAAATTTACTCAACCATGGCAGATTGCCCTTTACACAATTCACTGGTAACAAAACTCTCGCTTTCTTAACAGCTACGACGGACAACAGGTGTCCAGGGTGTAGCAAAAAGCCCCATATTTTGGTGCGTATATTTTTATTTCCGGGTGTATTAACAAAGTGCAATTTGTGCCGCTCAAGATTGCAGTAGGGGCACCAATGTTTCCTCTGTTTTGTTGGAAGCAAATATCAGACAGGCACGAATCGCTTCCTCCTCAGTGCTTCCTGATTTAAATATGAAGCTCCATGGACAGAAAAAGAAGTATTACATATAAGCGTACGAAGCTACGAAGGCGTGTACAGTCTTGGCAAAAAGTCTTAAACCCAAACGCTTTTCGCTTGAGCCTCATAACAGAGTCATTACGGCCCTATTAAAGACGGAATGACCTTGGAATGCTAGCAGAAGGTTTCTTCTTGCGGTAGAGAAGCTTCCTGCTTGACTTGCACTTTGAATGATGCGCTACACGGAGCATTCTAGGAAAGATAATTTCGTTGCATCTGAACGATGTGGCGTTAAGATTTTTGACCAAGACTGTGCTTCCTTTTCTTGCATACAGTAGGAATTGCAGCTCACAAAACTTTTGCTTTTCTCCTGGGTAATGGCAGTCAAACAATGAAAAGGTCTTTGGCAATGAGAATGAATGAAAGCGCAGGAAGGACATTTATTTACTCATGACTACGCGGCATTTTTTATGTAAGTACTAAAGGAAAAGTATTATTATGTCAGAAAGTTTGTACTAACAAAAAAGTAACAATCGCAATGAAAGAAAGAGAAAGCGCGCCTTTTTACATTTTTTTTCCGGTTCAGTCTTTCCTTGATTTGAATTCTTCGATTTGGAATGCGTTTCAACTTGCCCAGCTGTCAACTCTGGCACGAATAATCTGCAATTCGGCCTACGTGCACGCTTTTGGAACAGCTGATGGCAGAGTGGAGCACGAAAAAGAATCCGAATTCCTTCATACCAAGCTCCTATATTCTTATGCGAAGCTCACCTAACCTTAGCAAAAACGCAACAAAACGCCCTGAACCGACGCATACCCTTTGCCTGTATAGCTTCGTGGCCGCATATGGCATCGGCGACACGCGCTCGCATATTGATCGTGCCTCACGCCTGTCATGATGGAAAGTTCTGCGCTTCGAGATCTTTTCTTTGGCTGTTGTTTGTGATCTGTACTGCGTCCTGCATTGGCACACCGCTATTGGATATACGTTGCACATAACCAGCTGCGGTTCTCCGAGGAGCCGCCATAACGTTCTTGGAAGCGGTCGAACAGTGTGCACTCGTCTTCTTGAGGCGGGAGCTTTTCTAGCTCGCATGCATTCCAAGCGAACAAGAGGGGCAATCAGATCTATGGCTTCGGGGTATGTCCCATCTGCTGCTGGAACACTAGCATTGGAGTGGAGATAACGCGAAGAGTCCAGCTGGCTTGCTCCGTTGCATTCGTGAGGCGAAGATGGCGAACATGCTCTGCTTATCCAAAAAAAAGACAAGAACAATGCTAGGCCTGCTGAAATAATATTATCGAGACCTTGGATTTTGCAACAAAACGGGGTTTCTATTTTGAATTCGGGGCTTAGCCTGTCCGGCCGAGGGTGACGTAAGGCGCGATTTTCTTTGTAAAGCAATAGTTTTGCTTCCTGCTTCGCACAATAGTTTTGCTTCCTGAAGCACTTTGAAAAACAGAAACAGTCGTCAAACAAAATCAGTCCTTTTTATTACTGGTTTGTACGTTCCTATCGGTAAGCAATTTGATTATCCCTGCCAGTAAGCAAATGCATAACGAACCCCCCCACTGATTTGCTTCTCTTTTTCCGTTCCTCACGGTCAGTATTTAGGCTTTACAGAAGCGCGACTAAGATGTCCTGCTCCAATATTTCTGGCTCTCATTTCCAAGCAACTATTTCTTCATAATTGTGGTTCTTTGTACAATGCCACTGTATTTCTGCTTCGGTGACGCGTTTTTACAGCAGCATCACAGCTTTCTGAATTGTGCTGAAGATGGCTGTCACTGATTGCCAAGCTTATGCCAAGACTGCACAGAACTCGCAGTGGTGAATGCGGTCAGCACTAAATGCGATTGCAAAGAACTCACTCAACCACTGCCAAACCACTCCGTAGTCATTCATCTTCCGCCTCCAAGTCGGTGGCCCGCCTCCACTGTCTCTGTCTTCCTGTCGCCATTTATTCTTCCCGAGAGGAATGATTCCGGCTAAAACAATGGGAAATCAAAGAACCCACCCAACCCATAGCCAGAAGAGTGAGTTACACGTTAATACCACTTGCACACAGGAAGTTGATATGACTGGAGCAAGAGAGTCGGGTATATTCGCAGTAAAGTTTATGAAACGTAAAATTATTGTAGACTTGAATCGTTGTAGCCGGTTTTTGAGACATGCGTTCAGTTAATACTTGAACTTTTTATTAAAGAAGTGCACCATGAAATATGAAGCAGTACTTCCTGAATGAAAAGAAATTATTGTTTTTCTCAAAGTCACTTTCTACAAACTTTTGACCGCAGGTGAACATAAAGAAGTAAATGCGTTATGAACGCTATGCAAAAAAAAAAGCAAAATCCGCGTCTGCTGTAGAGAGATGGGAAGCCTGGAGCAAGGGGTAGGGTCTTTCCCAGTGTCCTCCGAGAGTCTCCAAGGAAGACATATTAGGAAGACGGATGATACGAATTCATTCCACTCGAGCGGTCTTTTGTCGAAAACAGGCTTAAATTCTAAAAATGGATCCCGACTGGAGCTCAAAAATCACCGCACCACTCCAAGGACAAGAGCTTTTGTGTGTCTCGGCATTGTCTCATTGGTGAACACTCCAACCGAATATCTTTTTATTTGCGGATTCTTAAATGGTTGCCTTGTCCAGAGAATAGAACTTTGCACTAATGGTGATTTTTGCATTCCAACGCACACAGAAAACTCCACCCATAACGTTGATAGTAGGCAACCGAAATTCAAACAAATCTGAGTCGTTCTAGTTATCAACACTCGCCTTAACAAACACGTCGAGGGACTTCGAAAAACAAGCCCAGCATTCAAACCGTACAGTTGGGTGTAGGATCCGGCACATGGTGAAGGTTTTTTTTATATTTTTATACAGCCTAAGAACAAACGTACGGTCCGAACATGCCTGACATGATTAGTAGCCAAAAGTTCTCAAACCATAAGCCCTCATCTTGGAGGTTTCAGAAAACGAGGCCAGTATCACGAGGTAAGCATTTAGATAAAAGTAATCTTATTTAGTGAAGCAGAAACGCTTCTCCGTTTCCTACTGTTTACGAGCTCCACGCGGGTCATCTTTGTCACTTTCATCTTTGTTTATCTTTTCTTGCTCGCAAATATTTTATTAAAAAATTAGCTATCCTGAAAAATAAAGGGAGAACTAGAAAGTTTAACGCAATTTGCCGATCGATTGAACTGAACTTTTCTGTTCCCTGCGGGAAATCAAGACGGCCACGAAACAGGATGATTGATGCTGCGCTGTTTTTAGTCGGCCTCACGGGCATCTCGAGGACAATTCGATTTCTGAGGCGGTCATCGGTGAAATGTGCGCTAGAGACACCGAAACAGGAAGTCAAGGAAAAAAGAGCTGGCTGGCAAGCCTTGGACTCTAGAATTTCTTGAGCAGCTCGCGTGTCTTTTATTGTTTTCAGCTGTTTTCCTGGCTAATGCTGGCGAAGCAAGCAAGAAGTACCCGTCGCTCCCCATAGGCTTCGCGGGACAACAAGCCAAGCACTGAGCTGTACTTATACATTTTATTTCGTGCTTTGTACTTTTTTACTTGCACGTTTAAAAAGAAGAGTGAGAAGAGAAAAGTAGAGCGCGAGACTACTTCTTCCCGTGATATGTTCTGTTCCCAGAGTTTTTTTATTGGAATATTGACAATTGTCTTAAACCACACTTCAAAAAGAGCACGAAACTACAGACCACACAGTGTGCGCAACTAAAGATGCTGACTGTGAATTGTCACTTAAAGAATACATAAATTTCAAGAATAAGCGAAAATTATGCAAATTATGCAAAAAATATTCAAAACAAATTCAATTAAAACAAATTCAAATCAGGTCTCTTCGCACTTCTATTTTCACTTGGGTTTCGGTTCGAGACTTGGTTTTTAAGGTCAAGCATGTTTCAGACAATGAGAGGCGAAATCGGACAGAAGCTCCACCTTAAAGGCATGACGCGATAGCGCTGATGAGTTAACGCCCATATATGCAGATTTGGTCTTTCTCCGCTTAACATTCATAGATCCCTGGGCACCCTCATATCACTCCTGGCGCCGTGGTGCAGCGGATGTGCGATGCGCCACGGCCCTGCAGTGGCATGTGCTTTCACCGATAATGCCGGTGGGCGCCCACCTTGAATAAGCCAGGAGAAACATAAGCAACAAAAACTAGGCTATGTCAAATACCCACGCGCAACAGTGCGAGGAAAACAAGCGGTGTGGTGGCCGCATGTCGCGCCTCTAACCTGCCTCCAGCAGTTTTTTCGGTCCACGTAAGTCTATTACTTTGAGGCTGCAGGCGAACCGACTTACTAAAAAATAAAAAGTTGGCAAGAACACACACTGGCACAAACAACCGTCGCCAGCACGGGACCGTCGTTTTCTTACATAGTTGTTCTTGAGACGTGCATCGCGTAGAGCTCCAGTTAAAAACTAAACATTCGCGTGTGGGCCACAGAGAGGTAGAAGGTGGGAGCACTGGGGAAGAAAAATTGGAGGGGAAACTTCAAATCCGCCTTAAGGGTATGACGTGATAGCGTTAATGAGTCAATGCCCATGTATGCAGAATTGGTGATTCTCCACCTAAAATTCATGGATCCCTGGGCGTTCTCATACCACTGCTGGTGCAGTGGTGCAGCAGTTAAGCAATGCGCCACCACCCTACGATGGCAGGTGCTGCCATCGGTGGGACTTGTGCGATCCAATTTGCTCTTCTTGAGGAACCACGTGCTTCTAATCATTAATTTAACTGCCACGCATCAAGGTGCCCAGTTTGCTCACAATCCGGTGGGCAGGTTGTGATGACGCCACAAAGTTAGTGGACTAGGTGGTCCAGGTGCCTCCTAGGCTGCTTCACTGGTGATTTTTTGGGAATTTTTCACTCAATGTGACCGACGCTGACGCCGGCGACGCCGACGACGGCGGATTTTCTGCGACAATAGCTTCTTAACGCTCTCCCGTTTAAATGAAGGTAAAAGTGAGAAACGACTGAGGATTAATTAATAAGCTAATTTCTGGAAAGCTATCTACCTTCACGCACTCCTGCCAGACGGAACAGCGTTTGCTAAAGCGTTTGCTGTGATGGTGGGCGCGGTATTAATCAAACAGCTTGGATTCTTTATTTGCACTAAATAAGCGAATCTATTCACTAATTTCTCTCACTTCTTCCCTCTTCGACTTTCCAGGCAATGGTTGTTTGTCCCTCTGGCGCATACTAGGAAATATGACCAGCTGCGGCCGCGGCAGCGTTTTGCTTCGCTTAACAGGCCAGCTCCCGTCTTGAAATGGAGTCGGCAAAGAATAGAAGTCTGTAAAGAGAAGTGCAGGATTACGTGTCAGCATCCACCGTGGCGTAGAATGTAAAACAAAAAAAAAGAGTCAGATGCATGATTACAAGGAAGACTCGTATGCAATTAAGCCAGATAAAGTGCCTGTTATTTGTCAATACCATGATGCTCTCGCTTCTCCTCGATGCAAAGGGCCAGCAAGTCAGATTTTAGTGAGAAATCAATATTGCGGACGTACCAACCAGGCGCAAGAGTCTTGTCTTGTGCACTGTCTTGTCCAACCCTGAACAAGAATCTTCTCTTTTCTTGTGCTCCGAACTAACCCGAGCTTATCCAAGCTACTCGGGTAAGTTCGGAGCAGCGTCTCGCCAGCAGTAGCCAATAGGAGGCTGTTGGCAGTTAAATAAATGATTGGCCGCGAGAGGTTGCTCGGCAAGAGGAACTTTGGCCGGAAAATCTTCAGCGGTGGCTTTGACAGGAACAGCCATCTGCCAATGCAATTGCGTATCGCTGAACCGCTGCGTCACTGCGCTGGTATTGGTATGAGAACAAGCCGCGATCTACGAATGTCAAGTAGAGAATGACCGATTCTGCATATATTGTCATTAATCCACAAAACCTTTAAGACGAAGCTTAAGTCTCCCCTGCTTTCGCACGTGGACTCGGTTTAACTACGTTTAACCCTTGCTATTTTTTAAAGTCCCAGACTGTGTCAGTGCAGAGCAGACTTACTTGCGACCAGCTGTTACAGAAAATTTGGTAATAATTGAAGAAAACAAACCCATAACCATTGACCACAAGTTGGTATAGCCTATAACCTATAACCATTCACCACATTGTCCATATCCTACTCTAGAATGAATATTAAGGGTATTCCCAATGCTGGTTTTTATTGCTTATTTTTTCTTTAACTAAGCTCTGTCCTTTAATATCTTTTCTTGTTAATATTTTATTCACTAATCTTCTCGGTTTTCAAAGCCTCATCTATTTCTCAGTGTAGTTTATCTTCTTGTGATGTTTTACCCCGTTTTTTCTCTCCATCCCTACATTGGCTTGTTTTGTTGGCAGTCCTCTTCGTTTGTTTGTTCCTCTCAAAAATTATTTCGTTCACCAGAAACCGAATGGAATCACTATAGGATCTTATTTGACATAGCACATTCCGCAATTAATAATGCGACAAAATGATATCCAAGTTTTCTTAAATTTTCGACGGTTCATAAGTTTGAATAACGTGCCCATCATTCGCTTTAATTCTTGTTAATAACGCACACCTCTCCGCAGCAAGCTATCCGGCTTAGTATCTTGCATATCCGAACTAGCTCCAGTATTCTATCGCTAATGTTAGCGCCTTGACCGCTCCTTCCCGTACCATAAAGTAGAACCGTATCTAGCATCAAACGCGCTTAAGTCTCTCCATCTCGTGCGCTTCTTCGGTGGACATCGTGAACAATAACGTAAGAGATATTTCATGTATCGTAATGAAAAACAAATAAAAATTTTGAGGACTTTATCAAGAAAAACAGACGTTTTAAAAGCATCAAGTATAGCAAGCCCACAAACTAAGCACTTGCAAATGTCAAACTTCGGTATATATCATTAACATTGGGCGTTATATATTGACTTTAATTTAAAAAAAAAACGCAAAATAAAGTGCATCGCATAAAAGCGAGCTCATTATCATTCCACCACGTACAGTTTAAAGCTTCGGTATAAGGACTTACAGTTGTTTCCCTACCAGAACTTCTCATTAAGAATCCGGATTGCATTATTGTACGTTAGAAAAGGGTTTCTTGAACATAAAGTCGGCGTGTTAAATAAAGGCTCACATGTGCCATGATTTGTCGCGTGGGTGCGCGTACCTCCTATGATAGCTCGGAGTCTACATTTTGAAAACAGCCTTGCGAAATTGTGAGTCGGCATGGGATCAGATTTAGACCAACCTACCTAGTTTATTTAAATCCTGTCGCATTTCTCTGCGAGTTCACCAAATAACCAGTATCTGGCGTGAAAAACCTGCATCAAAAAATATAATTTTTCGTCCGAAGCCACTCGCATGCGGTATCGTTTGCAACCGTGACACACCAAACCTGATGTACATACTGATGCAACCGGGTAGAATTGGAAAGTAGGAATGCGGCCTCTAAAATGTGAGATCTTGCGCGAAACTTCAGAGCTTTGGAGTGTTTTCTGTTCGCGCGTTTTGTATCACCAAATTGTTTTTGTTTTTGGTTTTTTATAGAATGGTTTGCTCTATGGGGTTTAACGCCGCAAATTTACACTCAGGCTATGAGGAATTCCAAAATTGAGGGCTTCGTATAATTTCGACCACCAGTGGTTCTTTAACGTGCACTGATCTCGCTCAGTGCACGGGTCTCTAGATTGGGTCTCGGCCGGGACCAAACCCATGTCTTTCATGTCAGCATTCGAACACAATCACCACTCAACCACCTTTTGCAGAGTGCAGATCACATTTCGGCAGCGAAGCGTAGTTCGGGAACTTTTTTTTTACTCACTTGCAGCCGCGTGAATGGCTAAAGTAGATACGACGTGCAACATGGTCTCAAGAGGAGAGTAAATTGAAAGCAGAGCACAGGCATCGAGTGGTAAAAAATAAACAAACTCTTCCTAAGTATACCAGGACAAGTGAAGGCTGTATAAGTTGCAGTAAAGAAAAAAATCACCGTAAGATGGATGTCAACGCCTTGTCGGTTGCCATTTGGGTCCTCTGATGTCAGGCGCAAAGTGCGCCTAAAAACTGCAGAATGTTTCTTTCTTACTCCAAGTGTTGTCATTCTCTTGACATATTTATTTTTCTGTTTTTGGTCGTGCTAGTGCTAGAAACAGACATTCCAATGTCTTACCAATTGTCAGCAGGCCAGTACGAGTTGTTCATGGGCTGAATTTTTGTGCAAAAGAAAGAAAAAGTTAACAACAGCACCGTAAATTTTTCTTCTCTTTCGGTGTCAATCCTTGAAAAGTAGAAGAATGAAATATGAAAAACAGAAAGAGACCATTATCTAAAAGTCGCGCATGAGGAAAATTTAGCGCAACGTGCTTTTAAAAAGCATTGAGGTCAGTGGTGCACAATATTAAAAGCTAAATCAATTTACGGCTATTGAAAACGATCTTTATTTGAGGGATTTGTTTATCAGTACTGTCCCAAAAGCGCAACCATGTACTTAACGCAAGAAAAATTTCAAAAAAAGATCCATCATGCGTTTTTCTATAATACAATTTACCAAAAAGTTCTCAAATTTCATAGGCATAAAATTTTTTCTTATATCAGTTAAAGGACGTTTACATTGAAGCAGTCGTTGGTTAGTCTAGTGAACAGAAATTTGTCCATGCACGAAATGCCCACGGCCGAAAAGAAATGGCTTGTTCGTGCCTCACTGACAATGATAATCTTTTGGATTACCAGTGGCAAAAAAGAAAAGATATTATTAGCGTTGCTCTTTCTTCAGTTCGTCAACTGATGATGAAAACCTCACATCCTGGTTCACAGGGCAAATTACGTGCTAACGAAGTTTTCGCAGAGAACACGCACAAAACAAAGCATTTGATGTGACGGGCAGTCTTACATTTCACAAGTGATTTTATACGAGCATGAGGAATGTCTGACATGCATTCCCAGCGAAAACGCGAATTCGAATACAAATTAGAAGTTCGTTAATTTAGAGGAAGACCAGTGGGACCTTCGACCAGGCACGTATGAGTCCAAAGGCAGCCAGTGAAGTGGTGTATTAAAACTCAGGCGTGAACAAAACAAGACACGAAACATGCGAAGGATAGTGGGAAGGCGTGCGAAGGACTTTCGAGAACGAGATGCCGCACTTTAGAGAAGCTGGGGAAGGCGGCGAAAACCCATGCCCGGAAAATCACTGGCGAACAGACGTCGAATGAGTGGCGGCTTCCGTGATTTAACTACGGATATATCGTAAGCAACTCCGCTCAAAGACTTGCATTGTCCTCGAGTACGACGCCCTCGTCCAAGTGAAGGCTTGTGAAAGCCCGTGTTTTACCGGGGTATATTGTGCGACTTGCTTTTGAACTTTTCCTAGTTTTCTTATGACCCTATTTTGTGCACGTCTTCTCGCTCAACCCCTTAATTTATTTCTCCCAAATTCAAAGCCTTCAATGTTTGTCTTAATATATCTGTGCAAGTAACCAAAACATTTGAAAAGCTGGCGACGCTGTATACTTGCAAATGACTGCACCGGAAAGAAAGACTTCTCTGGAATAGCCGTTAAGGGACTCTAGTAAAGCAGAGAATCAGTTTAAACTTCATAAATCATATATGTCCGTAGAACAAAATAAAAAAAACTAGAAAGGCATTATTGTTCTTGTCGCAATAAGAGCAATTCTTGTCCCCAACGTCTATTTTGCACCTTACGTGAGAATATTTTGCCGGACCCCATCACTTTTCCTTACGCGTCAGAAGGAAGAAGTGTAACAGGCGACACCAAAAAAAGCTAAGAAAAGAAATCACCGAAAAGAAAAGATATCAGGCGGGAGGTTGGTATTAGGCGACCTTCAAAGCCGACGTAGTCCGTATGATGCATGTGTTGCGCATGGAAAAGTACAACAACGAGGAAATATATTCAAAGGGCGCGGAAACGAATGGCTTGGGAATGCCAGGAAAGAAAGCGAGAAATAAACAGTTGCAGAGGGAAGCCCTAAAGATAAAATATGGCTTTGGAAGTCGTTGCGGTATCTCGGCTCGCGCTGCCAAGACAGAGAGTCATTCGGAAATATGGTGGATATACGCGGTGGGGTGTTTTATTATTAAGCATAACTTCGAGCATAGAAACGACACTGGTGGAAGAACTTGCACCCCATATCTCAACGCACAGAAAGAAATTTGAACTATGACACGTTTCTTTTGCCACGAAGGGCAACACATTTTCGGTAACGCGCTGGCGCAGAATATTTTAGGTGATGAATTACTATACTGGGTCTTTAACTACGCTGTAGTGTGCAATGGGAAAACCGTGTAAATTAGTGCAGAACTCGTTAAACTCACAAAGCTAATGGACGATGCGGAATTGTCTAGCTATAACGTATTGACACATAAAAACAGCGGTTGATGCAAAGGCAAGGTATCGATCAATGAGAACCATTTCTTTCTCTGCGAACAGTTCCCTTCTGGGAATGGAAACCTGAACAGCTTATGCCAGCGCTAACTGCTACAAGCGTTTATGGTTGAATTCCTGGTTGCAACGTGTTCCCTGGTTTCGTATTTGCATTGTTAGCTGTTACTTTCAGCGACATAATTTTATGGCCTTCTTATTCTTTGCCTTCCTTCCGTTGCTTTTGTGTGTACTTTTCTACACCACGTTGAATTTTTTTCGTCAGCCAATATGTGCTAAGACGAGACTGGGTGGTTTGGGTGGGGGTGCCGAGTGCACAACCAGCAGGAATGCATGGTAAGCGAATGTTACTGAAGAAATTAGAGGAGGCCTGGCTGCTTAATTTTAGATACCTCCAACACGCCAATCTTGATTGTTACTAATGGTACATGTGTCCAAAGCATACTTTTCATTGTCCAAGGAAGAACAGATTAGACATGATAGCTGTTTAAACGAATATTGAATAGAACGAAATTGTGCCACGAATAGTAAAGGTCTTCGCCTGATCAGTTTGTTCCGTGTCGCAGTGCCAGAGCATTATCCTTTTATGTAACAGATGTCTGGTGTCGTCAGTAGATCTGCTGCATTCACTTAAATTGTGAATCGTTGATGGATTGAGGCGCCGCTTGCCTCGGCGACCTGACATCTCTCCCGAAAATAACAACAGAAATTAAAAGAAAGGTTCGCAATGCCTACTTACAAAGCCACTCCAACATTCCAGGCCTCGAAGTTAGAGAAATAATATGCCCAGTTATACGAACGGAGCAGCTCTTGAAACAGCTTCCTACTAGGCTCCCCTTACAAAAAGCGTTGTCTAGCATAGAACAAAACTGCATGCTGCGAAGATTTAGGAGCACAGAATACTCGTGGAGCAATTAAGTCGATGATATTATGATGACTTAATATCCATGAACTTCAAGCTTCTGAAAAAATTACGGCTTTAAGCGCTTTCTCAGTCATTTCAAATAAATAAGCAGAAAGATAATGAGTTGCTTTTTATGACCAAAAGAGGTTGTCAAATACACCAGCACGCGAAGAACACGTGTTGAGGCCCCCACAACATTATCCGACAATCGAAAGTAAGACGGTCACCGCCCTGACTTTCTCCATGTATCAAAAGAAATGCCGGTGAAAACGGGCCAGGCATGCCCCAATTAAGTGCGAGCTTCACGATGCTGCGTTACGACCATGGTTGCTTTCTAAATTTCTGGTCCGTGTATTTTGTGCAGCTCTAGCTCATGCACGCTATACATCGGGGTAAATTGATTGTTTGGTTTATGGTTTATGGGCGTTTAACGTCCCAAAGCGACACAGGCTATGTAAGGCGCCGTAGTGAAGGGCTCCGGAAATTTCAACCACCTGGGGCTCTTTAACGTGCACTGACATCGCACAGTACACGGGCCTCTAGAATTTCGCCACTATCGAAATTCGACCGCCGCGGCCGGAATCGATCCCGCGTGTTTCGGGTCAGCAGCCGAGCGCCATAACCACTGAGCCACCACGGCGGCTTCGTGACAAATTGAGTTCACACGGGAATCATATGAGACATTAAGCAAAAAGACGAAAAGAAATGGCAAAAAGGTGACAGGAAAAGCTCAGTAAAACAGCAAGCTGACCATTTGTATGTGCAAGGACATTTATGGTAGAGTGCATGTTTTGAAGGGACAATCTGAGTCTCTTTATAACTGAAGAGCAGGCGCCTTGGTCAGCGTATGTACAGTCGGGGACAAAAGTCTGTGGACCACATGTTCTCTGAGCGAAGCCGAATGCTCTGCTATTAACCGGTGGCTGGAGACCAGATTTGTGGAGGTGAAATTAAAATTTTTCCTGTTTCATGTCCACAAGTTTGGTCTCCAGCCACCGGTTAATAGCAGAGTTATCGGCTTCGTTTAGGGAACACGTGGTTCACAGACTTTTGTCCCCGACTGTACAATCTCTGAATGACCTAAAACTATTCCCCTCTGTGATAATGACCCTGTTGAATATGCTGTAAACAGAAGGAACACCATCTGAAGCTTTATTGCACAACAAATGTAATACTGGAGCATAAAACTATTACATTGTGATTGTTCACTCTACCACAGAATTAGGTGTAGCACTTGCTTTGTTCTTGTTATTCGGTGGATGGGGAGCGGCTTACGAAAACGAGCCAGCTTTTTTGTTGGCATACAGGGCAGCAAAAGAGTAACTTGAAAGAAGCCATAAAATAATTTCGGTGGTTTAGCTCTGGTTAAACCTGGAGTGACGCGACAGCTACAGCTCTCCGAGTGGAACTTGCTCAGTTGAATGACACCTGACATGGCACTGACACCTCTCTGCACCAACAGAAGCTTGCATAATCGATGAAATAAAGAAACTGATTTGCATGATTCGTGATTCGAATATCGGGCGTCTTGTGCCGTTCTATTGAGGTATTGTTAAACTAGAACAGTTATCTCAGAATGTAAGAAAAAATGTGCTAGTAACTCTTTTGTGGTATCGCTGTTTAATTTAGTGTCCACGGTAGACCATGGTTTGATAGGGAACTAGAAGTGCTAACATCTGGCAGCGTGCTAACATCTGGCTTAATGAACTTCACATTTGGCTTAATATGAATGAGGTTAAATAAAACGCAAAGAAAACTCAGTTAATAATATTTCGTCCCAAAAACAAACCACTATTTTCTGACAAAATCTAGCATTAATAATTCTAAAATAATGCCTGCAAATTCATGTCAATTTCTAGGAGCCTTTTTCAGGTCTGACGTTTATTTGTCTGAGCCCATAAATCATATCTGAGCGAAGTTATCTAGATCTCTTGGCATCATATACAGAATAAACGATTGTTTGCCGTTACGTGTTAGGAAACAATTGTATTTCTCATTTATTCACTAACCTGACATACTGCCATCTTGTCTGGGGAACGTGCAACAAGGTAGACTCTGAGCGTCTTTCTTCGTTACAAAAAATAGCCTTAAATATAATATCATCTCATCAATCCTCATCAACAAGCTCCCTGTACGATTAGTGGAACATATTACCTTTTCCGCAGATTTATAATGTTTACTTAGCCACACTGATTTTTCGCGTAATTAAACATGATTATGCCACACTATCAGACACATGCTTAAACAGATATGTAGCATACAACTTGCGCACTATTCCATTGACGAGGTTAAAACCAAGAACAAACTACGGTACTAAAACTATACACAAACAAATATTTGCGCTGTGTAGTGCATATTTATAGTTACACTCGTCAAAGAAAACATAACTATGCCTCGTTTTAAAGAAAACAAGTAAAACTACTTCTGGTTCCTTCAAACGTATAATAGCTTTCTCTTGATGTCCCATAGAGGTATCCACTAATTTCCCCCTCGGTTTGAATGGGATGATTTAAATTGATGTACTGTGTCTTCGTGAAATACTTGAGCAAGGATTGTTACGAACACTGTAAATATCTCTATAACCTTCTTCACAAATAAATCTGTTATAATGTCTTCATATATGTTCGTCCTTGTGCGCATACCTGTGTATTTAGCTTGGTAGTTTTCATTGTGTCCAACATAACTTTAGGTATTCTGTGCCGGCTGTCAGATGCGTACGTCAGGGGTGAAGGCCTCGTGAGGACACACAGGTGTCTCTATTTGCCTTGCCTCGTGGGCTTATTTCACATCGTGTATTTATGTCCGAAATAAATTGAGAATTGAAATTGAAATTTAAGTCCCCGTGAACCTCCAGGCATGCCTTTCCAAGAACGGGGAGGGGGGGGGGGTGTAAATGTAAATACGCCATGTATACTGAACAGATAAGATGCACGAGTCACAGGTGCTTGCACCCAGGTTGCGATGACTGAAAGCACTTTCGCTAATATAGCGTGTCAGCATTCTTTTTCAACATACTAAGAGTAAAACAAATCGCACTCGGCACTGGAGATACTTTGCAGCTATGCGCAAGGAAGAAAAGAAAGTGATAAACAGGAACCATCGATGGATAACTCTGAAAGAGAGAAGTCGTCTGAAGAGCGAGTAGTTTGCGCAATAGATCACCAATAGACGACGCCAGGAGTCAGGCGGAGGAAGCGGGCTATCTGGACCGCTCGAAATTGGATTTGGGAGGAACGCGGCGAATTTCCGGACTGGATAGTTTACCGCGTGATAAATATCCTGTGGCGGATATTTCTCTCGGCACGCTGCTGGAAGAAGGGAGGAAGTGAATGCCTTTTCAACACTTCTGGCGAGATCTCGTACGTGATACGGCCTCCCTTAGAAGTTTCCTCGGGAAATTTTTCCAGAGAATCGTGAAGCTGAGACAAGCACATTTCATACGTTAGTTTTTTCTGCTTTATTTCTTTCTTTTGCTGGTTCGAAGAAGTTGAAATCTTCGCAAGTAGTGGAGAAGACAGCAGTCCTCAAATGCTAATGATGCCTTTTGCCTTAGGCTTTCTGTATTACAAACGCTTACACCACTCTTGGTTGATAACACCTTGAAGCATCAATCTTCGCAAAATTGATCACCTTGCTGTGTAGTTGTTCTTTTTTTTCCTGGAACCCGACTTCTGAGCGGTTTCTAGACACCATTATGTTCCATACAACTCAGGCTGTATACCTTTCTCACTGTCTCCTCCGTTTGCTTTTCTTCGCCTGATCTTTTGATGAAGGTCAAGATAGCAGCTATAACTATTTCCGCTGCTGGCTGATGAAAACTGGCTGCCGCCAAGAGTTATTCGAGGGTGGAAGCCACGTTCAAGTTATACTGCATGCCACCGTTCAGGTTGGATGTCATTTCCTTTGCCCTTGTGCAGATGAAGGCATCAAGAGTATAGAAAAGAGTGTTTAAGCTTATCTGCGATCAGAATGAAAGTAACGCCAGCGGCTGAAAGACACGCACATAGGAGTGTCAACAAAAGCAGATTCTCAGGCAGGAAACGAAAAAGCTTCCGGTGTTGGCTGCTACGACTGGTCTGAATGCTCTGCTCTCAGTGTTCCTCTTCTTTCTCTCCTAATGCCCAAAGTGCGCACTCTCCTAGTAGTTGTAGTAATAATCTTTATTGATCGTTTTGGGTTAGTCAGGTGGTCTTCCCCGGCCCGGAATACTTTTGACGAAGGCCGCTTGCCAGGCTTGCTGAATGTGCTGGAGCTGTAACGGCAGCTCTGAGTTAGCTAACTTCGTCTCCCACTGTCCGTAGATAATTTGTGTGTTGTTAAAAAGTTTCAATTGCGCTATACAGTTCCAGGCCATGTGGAGGACAGTAGATGTCTCTCCGCAAGCCTGGAAATCGTCTAAAGTAGATTTGTCTGCCCAAAGCTTTGCATATCGCGCGATGACTCAACGTGGCTGAAACGTGCACTCTTTCCGTAAACATATTATCTTCAGTATTTGCGTGCACTTGTCGCAGTAAACACTTTTATTCGGTACTCAAAAACCTTTCTTGTCGTACAAAGACAAGACAAGGCAGCTAAGAAACGTCCCATTCTTGTTTCAAGACGAAAAGTCTAATAATTTGCGAGGTCTCGGTAGAAGAGCTCGATTGTTTACCTCTGATTACACCTCGTTTCCTATCTTTGCCGTTGACATATTTCCTTTTCCGTTTTTTTTCTTTTATCTTGTTCTATTGACGTCACTATATATTCCTCTAATCAGAAGAGAAGGAAAGTATTTGTTTCCAAAGCATTGGCTATCAGCTGAGGCGCGACATTATGGGTCGAAAGAACAGTAATCTCCTTGCTCTCTCTACTGGGCTGACATCCGGACAGAGCCCTGCAGTAAGCCAAGCTTTCAGTCAGCAGATACTTCTTTCTCACTCTTCGCCTGATTTGTTTATACGCCGCGCATGCAGCCTATAAACAACGACTTTTTATCTTTTGTTATCACCACTAGCTCGAGATAAAACACTCCACGAGACATTGTACTTTTGGTTGTTTACTGCAATTTATTTCACGGCATGCACTGATGTCATTTCTTAATTTCATTTGTAAAATTCTTTCACTAACCAGTATTCTGATATCTTAGTAGTCTTAATATAGTGTACATTAAAGCAAAACGCAGTTTTATCAGTGACATGAAACTAATTGGAACCTATGCTTTGTTTCTTCATGTCTGGCCCATCCAACACTTAGTTCTCTAGATGTGATGCAGCTGTACTTAATATTTCAATATGCGTGACCACGTATTCCGCTTCTAACGACACCTTGCCTTCCTTTATGTATGTCCTTCCTGGACAAATGTGAAAGCTTTCAGTTCTTACTAAACACTTTTCTACAGCATCGTGCAATCAGGCTATTGTCTGTCCTTATTTCGAAGTCTAGCAGAAATTTAAAGCCTCCCGATATCAATCACAGCACGTTATAAGAAAACATGCCGTCAAAGAGAACAGCTCTCTTCTGACGTGATGCATATATAAAAAAAAATTACCATGCGCCTTTGCTGTGCAAACAAGTAAGTTTTAATTACAACATAATTCGTTTCCCGGCTCTTTCTCGGCGATACATATGTAGTTTAAAAGCGGACAAATTTACTCTCATTTTCCGGTTTTATTAACGGAAATATTTGGTTTTGGTTTTTAGAGGGCTTAACATCCCAAAGCTACTAAGGTTATAAGGGGCGCCATAGTGAAGGCCTCCGCAAATTTCAAAAAACATCGCACAGTACACGGGCCTCTACAACTTCGCCGCCATCGAAATGCGACCGCCGCGGCCGGGATCGAACTCGCGTCTTTTGGGTTAGCAGCCGAGCGCCATAACCACTGAGCCACCGAGGTGGCATCATCGGAATTGGGGCATGCAAGATGTTCCGCATATACTTGCTATGCTGTTATGATTTCGAGGCATTTCAATACTGTGTGATGACCCCCATAATGCGCAGGTCCACACGGGACGGAGAGGCAAAGAGACACCGTATGGCTCAGTTTAAACAAACAGGTATATTCAATAATTACACATGATTAAGATTATACATCAGAGGCTGGGGCGTCCGAGCTTACGTGCCGACGACTTCATGGGGGCGATGGAGTGGCTCCGGAGTTGGGCTCGAGCGGTTGCTGGCAGAAGCTGCACGCCGTCGGGCTTCGGCGCCGAAGGCCCTCTTGGCGAACGATGTCGTCCTGAGCGTGTATGCAGTAGAATTTCAATAGTCGTCCGTTTCTTCGAGGATGGTTCACAAACCTTCCTCTAGTGTCGTTCGGCTTGGAAGATGAACAGGAGGCGAGCTTGTAGATGATGACAGCAGAGCATAATTTTACAACATACATATACAGAGAGTTAAACTGGAAAAAGCAGAACTGAATTTACAAAAGAACAAACATTGCACTACTTTACTCATCGACCGGGCAGGTTAGTGCCTAAGTAGCATCACATTACATGCTAAGCATGGAGCCCCAGCTCAGACTGGACTGCATCCGTTTACATGTGCTTTTAAGCACTTGATTAACAAAGGACTAAGGGCGGTCATTTCCAGTGGCCCGCCCAAAGCATCAATTCTCCAATCCAAAATAACATGCGAGATGGGGACAACCCCTTGGGTTGGGCTTAGCCTCGAACCCAGAGTCTGTTAACAATACAAACTAAATAAACAACAAAAACGCCACCACTCTCTTTCAAGTGAGAGTATACACAGGCTCTCTCTTCGGAGCTAATTCACTAGCGCCTGTCTTTCCACATTCTTGGCGAGTACTGCCTGTCCGCCATGACAGGTGTCCGTCACGGCCCTTCTGGGAATGCGCTTTTGTTCACGAGGCACGGCGGGAAGCTGTGGGTGCCTTCCCGGCGATAGCCCACGTCGAAAGGGGAAGGAGGGAAAGAATGTTGTCTTCGCGGTAGCGCATAGCGTCGGCTGTGGTACGGCGCGCTCTGGCCCGCTGACAGCTCCCTTGTCCTGGAATGTGCCCGGGAGGGCCGCACCTGGAACGGCCACGCAAATTGGGGAGGATAAAGCCTGTTTCCCCGGGGCGGCGGCGGGTCCGGTTGTTCTGGTCGTCACTCAAAGAGCATGGCTGGGTAATTGATGATGCCGCTGTCACGGGTCTCCGTCTACGCCGCGCCGTGGAACGCGGAACCTCGCAGCACACACAAGGAATGCCACAACTGCAACCAAGATTCTGCAGTAGCAATACCCGTTCGTCTCACGCATGACCATCTACTTACGCTGTTGTGAATGGTTGACCCTCTTATGAGTTACGTTTAAAGGCCTCCTATTTCGCCATATTTACTCAGTGTGACTCCTACGTTTTGTTCATGTCATGCAAGTGGCTAAGGTGGAGGCATCCTGAAGAATTCATTTTTAGAATGCCATTGCAGTTGTTATGCTGGCACCTTCACAAGCAATTCCGTTACGTTTGATACAATCACACACTGAGGTGTGTTTGTGCGCTTGTGTGTGTGCGTGCGCTTGTTTGTACACATGTGCGTGTTTTCTTAAGAAAACACAAAATGACAGCAGTAGCACCGTCTCAAAGAAAGGCGATATACTATTTCCTTTCTGAGCGTTTTCATCGTAACCTTGTAGCATTCCCGTCGGATTCTGTCATAGCACTAAACTTGCGACCAGGCAGGGAGATGGGAAGAGGAAGGGTGAAAAGTGGGAGCAAGGTTACCGCTGAAACATAAACATAGTGGCCTACCTCGCCAACCAAATCACCGGCAGGCAAGACGTCCGAATTGCTCGTAACAAGATCACAGGAAGTTGGCAGCAAGGCCTTACTTCACTGATACTTCTTTCTTGTCTTCCTAATCCCCTGAAGAGGCGAGAGCGAAAAATGCATGGACGGAATCGCAGGCGTGAATTCTCACTGATGGCATCTAATATTAACCTTGGCCTATTAGGTGTGCCGTCCAGAAATGGAAGGCAATCGGCAAGAAGTCGCACATTCTAATAGAATGGAAGTGACAGGAAGCCCAGTTTCATCTTGATTATAACGCAGTGCGCCTCTTTGTTTTGATGCTGAGGGTTCACAGACATTCGAGGCTGTGAATAAATTTCAATTGTTTCGTAGTCCTCTGTGTTTTGTCAGTATCAAAAAATTAATGAAACCTGAGTTGCAGGGTGAAAAAGCGAGTATAGTAAATTTGCTGTCTTAACTGCCTTTGGCTATGAAAAAAAAGCTCTTGGTGATGAGCAAAGAACAGTAACAAAAAACGTATTCAATAGCGTCTTGGCGAGGACTTGAGTTCACGCAACAATTCAGCGTTGAAGTATCAAAAGGAACACAAACCCTCGGCGGTGAGGCTTAACCGCAAGATAATGAGTTTAAATGTTTTTGCTTCTCCATAAAAGATCTAATAGTCGAAGTTGTATGAGTGGTTTTGGTGAGATTGAGCATGATAATTTTGTAACATAGTATTTTATATTCCTAGTTTTACAGAGGGCATGGCATGGTGTAATTATGCAAACGTGTGGCGCATACTCTTAGTCTGACTGTTCTCAAATGACTTACTGATCGTTTAATATGCGATTATTTGGCTTTTAACTGCAGATAATAATTACATGCCGCTCTTATCCTTGTTAACGTGTGTGTACGTTGAGGAGGCGGCGCACTGGAAGGGGGATTTAAATATGGCACAGTGTCACTTCACTCGGGACGAACCCATACATTTATTTGATGATTTACAGCCAAGATGTGCTTTCACCATTTCCGGAAAGGGTAGAATGTCGCGCCAGTGTATATCTTTCTCAAAATGCTGGTGCTTGAAAATACGAGACGTGGGTCGAAGACAAATATTCTGAGCAGATATTGTTTATGACTCGTGCGTACGGCCTGCCTCTCGGTGAAAATGGCGTGGCCACTTCAGACTGATTGTTTTGCGTTGTTTTCGCAGTCAGGTGTGGAATGCCTATACTCGCCTATATACACCTATACTCAGAATAATAAAAAGCTCTAAATTGCTTGAATTCTAGAATAATATTTTTGGTTAATTTGATAGTCACAACTAAGGTTGTTTTTGATGATTTGTGCATAAAAACTGTGAGCACAATATTCGGCAGTCGCTTGATAAGAGATAACTCTCAATTGATTTTCAGCATTGCGGAATGTGGCAAAAGGCTGCCAGCGCAATTGTCCTAGACAAGAGAGCCATTTGGGCTGAGTAGATACGCCAGAAAAGGAAACAGGTACTCTAAGGACGTAATGCGAATTAACATGAAAAACATTAACTAGAACTAAACAGCGTATTTATGGTACAAAGACTGACTGACTGATGTTGCTGAAAGGAAGTAGGAAAAGGAAAGAGCACGGGCCTGCCTACTGGCTCAAGCCGAGCCAATTTATCCCAAGACAAATATGTTAGCAATATTGAGAAGTAAGAAAAATGGCACTGTCAAGATTCTATATCAGTAGCACGGAATTTTCTTTTCCTCAGCGCAATGTATGCGTCAGCCGGTTACTTTGATTGAGAGTCAGGTTTTGCACAATATTATCTTGCCTTTCTGCGTAATTCTTTCACGTGTAGCAGCTGGTACTGCGACTAAACAGAAAGAAAATAAGCTTGGGAATGCGAATTGTGCACCAGCATGAGAATTCGATATTATACGCCATCACGTAAGAAAAAAATGTTCGCTCACACTGTCTGCTCTTTTCTTTTGCAGGTAAGTTCTGGAGCCGCTTTACATCGTGCTTTCGCTGATCTTCCTAACCAGGATTCAGGAATAGAACACTGTGCGTCATCCTGTAAAAATATAGATGCACTCTGTATGCGACATTGACTGCCTTGCTGTCGTTCTTAAACCTAAACCAATTACCTAATTAAAGACAAAGCAACTCGTGGTCGACTACTCTGAATATTTTTGGCATTTATGGTCCTTTCATGATGAGGTGTTCGGCAGTCCTGAGCTAGCCAAGACAGGATAATCGAGGCACGAAACAGTTGTACAACAGTGAAAAAAAAATATTCGACAAGGACCATTCGCGCCTTTGTTGCTATGGTTTGGCTGTGATAGCAACAGGTGACAGCTACAGGCTAGGCCAGCAAATAAGAGTATGAGTGCTCAGTGGCTCTCGTTTCCGGATGCCTGGAAACCGCAAAGACTCAGGTGTTTTAATAAAAAGGCCTGTGGCCAACCTAGCATTTCCTGCTCTACACGGGGCTACCACAATTACTCAGGTCACGGGCACGAGCCTCTAAAGAACCGTTCTTCAGTGCTTGTTTGTTTGGGCTTAGCCTTTTTAGCGTTGATATCAAGAGTGGCATCCACTTTGCTGCCAATAATTGTAAGGCCGAATAAAGCACATAGCTGCAGAACGGAGTAGTCGCTGTGCCACACTAGCGGGCGCAGTCTGACCGCAGCGCCATCAGATCACCTGATTTTCAGGCGAAATTTTTCTCATGATTTCTGCCTCTTGTAGTGCTGCCGCTGTTAGATGAAAATGTATAAGGGTCATTTGAGGAACCCTAAACTGGGTCGTGAGAAAGAGGAGGCATGCCCAAAAGACATGCACGTGAAACTTAACTTTTCCTCGGTGCTTCGGAACTGTTCTAGGGTAGGAAACTCAGAGTGGAATATTTTGCGTGGAAATGTTGGAGGAGTTTTCGAACACCTACTGAAAATTTGCATGTTTCAAAAGCAATGTATTCTGGAGCTTAACGATGTTACTCATCTTCAGCGAATAACCTTTTCTTTTTCGTATCTATTCCTACTAAATAAATTTGAAAACATCCTTTCTGTAGGAGCGTCCGCGGTGGGTCGGTGGTTATGGCGCTCGGCTGCTGGCTCGAAAGACGCGAGTTCGATCCCGGACGCGGCGGTCGAATTTCTATGGAGGCTAAATTCTAGAGGACCGTGTAGTGTGCGATGTCCGTGCACGTTAAATAACCTCAGGTGGCCGAAATTTTTGGAGCCCTCCACTACAGCGTCTCCCATAGCCTGTGTCGCTTTGGGACGTTAAACGCCCATAAACCAAACCCAACCAAACCTTCCTAGAGGCTGCACTTAAGAGTTTGGAGAAGATTATCCAAATTAAATGACCTCTGCTGTCCTCAGTGCTTCTCGGGATTTCTGAACATAATGTTGCGCAGATGCGCCTGAGTCATCAGAGACACGTGCAAGGCAAACTGGCGCCTTCGAAAACTGGCCACTTTCAGACACAAGGGTCAGGCAGGTATAAAATAGGGCTCATTTAGAGAAAGGAAAGGGGACCATGAATGTGGGAATAAGGACACCGATTTGTCCGTCGCCTCCTGTGCCCAGAAGAAAGTATATGTGCAGTTTATAAAGCTTTAAAACATCCCAGTTCATTCTACACAATAGATCATTTAGATTTCTTGGTTAACTTTAACACTCTTTTCTTAGCACTAGAAAAGGTACTGTAGCCATGCTAATCGTGTGCAAAACAAACGCAAAATGCCTGCGATACAGCTTCGCTATGTGTGAAGTGTGTAAAGCTAAAAATCTTGCAGAGTTCCTCAGCTTCCAAATTACGAAGCGAAGAATAATGTTTGAGAGGAACTATGAGTTTATCGAGCCTGAGTTCTCTCACTAGAAACGCAAACTACAAGTCACTCGGCTTAAACGTCCTTTATGGCCGATGACACTACGAGGCGCGAGTAATTTTTAAAGTGTTTCCCTGTCCGCTGCTTTATCAGACAGCCATTCGCCTTGCTCGAGCCAAGGTTCAGCCAAGGTGCAGATCGAATTTTCCGCTCAGTTTTACTTTGGTCCTTATGATTGCGGAGCGCTTCCCCTTAGACGTTCGTTCCGAAAACAGCACGAGTTTACGTAAGGGCATGTGATGCGTTTATTGAGTTCTGAAAGCTAATCCGCTTAACGCCTCACCGACCATTGTGAGTCAAACTTATAAAGCATTCTCGTTATCTCCTTACGGAGTTCCGGCGCTCATAAATTTCTATGGACTTCAGTATTATTTTGCCAAGAAGCATGAGAAGCGCCCGTCTGGGCTGTGAACCAGATTAAATTGTAAAAAGGACACGATTGCATCACGACGAAAAATGCAATAATTGCGGATTTTCTGGTTGTTCTAAAAACACAACACAGACGAAAGAGGCCTACGTCAAAGCTTCGTTCTCGTTGAATACCGCTGGTGTAGGTGGTATCTATTAAATGCGAACTTCAGCGGTGCTTTGCAATTGAAACCGCTGCAGGCCACTCTTTCTTGATTCCATTCTCACGCCTCAGCGATCTGTTGAGTGTTTTCTTTGTCTTAGATCTAGACTCCAACTGCATGTAACGACGTAAGGCTTGCTTCACTGCTCTCGGGAAGGGAATTTTAAAAGCGGCTGACACCAACAGTTGGGATGAAAAGTTCGCATTTCAGCTAATTGAGGCCGATGATATGCAGTACTGTTCCTGATTCAGACCTTTCGGTTCCTGCCTTCAACGCGCAATTCATGTGTTTACATTCGCACCGACATTTTATCCAAACATTTTCACAACGCATCGCATCACTCGGACACGGACAAGTTTAAGTATCGATAAACGCCGCGATGGTGCGTCGCTCCTGATGACGCTGGGGTGTGCTAATTGGGGGTTTTCAGCTTTTGATGTCGATTATAAAAACTATTTCCCCCAAATTTGAACTGAGCCCTCTGTCTTAAGTACAAAGACATTCACTTCGCACATGGGCGATACTCCCCAAGGCACGCTTCGCTCACTTGTTTTGCCCATCTTGCATGAAGAACACTCACGCTTCACTGTATTTCGTGCTCCGTATTCCCGCCCCTGACGTCATCTTGCAATTGGGACTAATAAAAGAAACAACCCTCATTATGCACCAAAACGTCAAACACCCCTGAATAACGGGGAATCCTCTGTGTTCTTACTATACGTCGACAATTGTGAAGGAACATAAGTAACGCTTATAATCTGTTTTTATTCCACACGTACCACTACAAATGCTCACGCAGTGCAGTCAAACGGCCGTATTCATGTTCTTAGTGAGCCTCAACGACGATGTTCACATTAAAAGAGGAAAGGGGGGGGGGGTATAGGCAACACAAAGGAAATAATTCTTCGGGCCCGACACGTCCGGTGTGAATGATGAGTGTAAACACTGCAGCTCCGCCATGATGTTCCGCTGGGGTTGGATGGCGGACAAGTGCGCCGGCAGTAACTCCGGATGTGGCCTCGCACCTTCTTCCGCCTGGTCTCTTCCTCTTCCGCATTCACTTCCGGTCCCACTGTTTATCCCACTTGCCTCGGTTATGCCCGAAGTGCTTCGTCATGGACCCTTTTATCTATTCCGCCAAAACAATAGAAAGACGGCGAAAGATACACTGTTGCGGGTCGCGGTTGTTGACGACCGAAAACGATGCGCGACCATCCGATAAGCACTCGAAGCGCCCTGCAGCGGCATATCGAAGCCAGCTGTAGACTCCGAAGTTGCGGGGGAAAACGAAGCTGACCTGAGTTATAAATAAGAGGCGGTACAGTGGCTTATCGTTGCCACTTTTGTCCAGCCACTTCTTGACAGATGCGGCACATAAGGTGTGCACGTTGCTGTGTGTGTTATTTGTGCTTTTTTTATAACCACGAGAGCTCCTGTTTTTCTTTGAAGTCCTTCTGCCGCTTTTTTTTTATTTTGGTAATGGTGGAGGCACGTTTCCCGACAAGCTGTATATGTGCATGCACGGCCTCGTGATTATACTTTTCTTTAGTTATTTGCATACCTCTAAAACCGTTGTTATGGAGTAATTCATAAGGGCTGCGGACAAGCAGTAGTTCAAGTCAACAATAACAATTAAAAGCACCTAATGATGACGATGAATTTTTGCCAAATAGCGCCAGGGCACAAGGTAGCTTTCATTGCACAATGTGGGGCCAAAGATCTATTTACCAAGCATTTCACCCTAAAGAAGCCGAGCACCAGGCAGAGGAAACCTTGTACCCATTGTATCACCGGTGGGCACCCGGTGGTACTGGGGATCGAACCCCGCACCTCCCGCATGCGGGGCGGATGCTCAAACTACTAGGCCACCGCTGCGCTAAAAGCACATAATAATACATAACGCTAGAAAATTCTGCGTGGAAAAACGAAAGAAGACTCATAAAGTTCGCAGAAGTTTGATGAATAATTCAAGCATTAAAGTTGCTCAAAGTAATATGTTGCACACGGTAATACGACCAATGTAATTCGAAGATTTATGAAACGTTTCACTAAAATGCAAAACACCATGAAGGAAGAATTACCTATTTCCAGGACAGCGTAAAAAGCCAAACTGTGGGTGGTTAGATGTAGTGCGGAAGCTGCGAGAAAGGTTGGCGACATCACTAACGAGTATAATCGTCTCAGCTGGCGAAGAGTAAACCGGACAGCTAATGCGAACTAGACTATAACAAAGGGAATTAATACTTCCTGGAGATAAATTGGGATATATAAATTGAATGGGAGTTGTACAACGCCAGAAACGACTGGGTTCCTGTTCGCGTATAGACTGTGCAGTGCACTGCACTAAATACTAACGGTAATTTAAGTTTAGCGTTTGTCTTCGATATCGGCGAGTATCTGTGCGGTTGTGAACTTTACGCGATTTAATGAAACAACTTATCACTCTTGCCTGCCAATTATTTTTGTTCGTTAACACTCCAAGCGACAAAATTCTGACTCTCTAGCTATAGGCGTACGAGTAGCTAAAAAGAAATGCACTCCACCCGGCTCGACCTCACAGCAACAAAAGTGCTTTGGCACTGAATTTTTTAGTTTGCGTATTCATTTACTCGGACCAAAGTTATCCTTGCCCACGCAACTGGCGCCAAATTCCTGAAGGGGGCTATCAAGACCGCTTCCAGAAATTCCACGCGTATAGATCCGTCAAGTGCGCGATATTGGGCGACGTCAGTAAAAAGAATAAAAAGGTGACGGCAAAAAAAAGGGAGACAGGAATGTGAGAGTGCAAGGTAATAAAGGCCGCGTCGAGATTCCCTTGAAAATCTTCGATGGAAACTCTCCTCTCGCGCCTCAGGAGAACAGCGAAAATTGGTGGCCGGCAAATCACTCGCGGAAAGGCTCTCGACAATCCGAGGCTTTCACATGAGCCGTCCTTTAAAGCCTGGCGCCTTAACGGCTTACCTATACGGGGCTTACGGAGATTTATATTTCGGTCAAATACCGTTGTGTTTAAATTACTTTTTTCTTGCTTCTCTGAAATTTCATTGACTAATATTTCTTGTTTTCTAATGGCTCCTTTTTTTTCTGCGCAGCGTTTTATTTGCGCTTGCACGTAGCATTTTTCCTCAGCGAAGCGAACTGAACTGTTCAAGCAGTAGGTGTCGTATGAAATATTTCATACGAAACCTTTTGCGCAAGGCATGGTCGACATCGCTTTCTAGCTTTTTGGTTTCTCACTATATTTCTTTTCGCGCTTGTTTTCTTGACTTAAAGCACAAACCACGCTTTTTATATATTATATAAATAGTGGTGGTTAGCGAATGCGTTTGGAAGTCATTTGCTGCGATATTTGAAGTGATATGCCTGGCGTGAAGCTTCTAAAATTTCTTTTGAGATTTAGAACTTATAAAGTGGACCTTCTCTTCGTGCCTGGAATCTTTGATTATTCTCTACTTGCAGCTTTATCCAGCACAATTAAACTTAGTCCATCCTCACGTCGTCAGTTTTTCAGTGGTTGCAGCATCTGTAGGCACCCCAAAAACGTGACAGTAATGCGTTCTTCACATCTAACTTCTTTCTGATAGCGTAAAAAAAAGCTTCAATTAGGACATAGCGATAGTCCTTGAATGGACGTGAAGAAGTTCACTCGTGCAAATGGGCTATATAGTGAGCGGACAGTAGTAGTTAGTGTCCAGCGTATGTCATGTCTAGCGCGTGTCGTGTGCTCTTGTCCCAAGTCTAGTATCTTAGAGGTCATCTCCGCGCCCTCTAAGATAAGTTGCTTTAAATAAGTGTAGTTCGAGATTCAGTATAAGAAATACGATTCTACAACCAACGCTGTTTTTTATCCTGTTTCAGAAGAGCAAGTGGTATGAACTCTCGCATGATCCTATCCCGTAGCCTTTTGTGAACGTAGACAAAAAAAAACGTACAAAATGCGGCAATAATGTTGACAGTAAAAGGGAATGCCCATCTCGCAATGCAAACAACAGCTTCTCGATGCCTGCTATTTTTTTGCGCACATTGTTTACGTTTTTACAATTCCTCCCAGAACAGCCAGATGGACTACCAAAGCACCTAAGGCATGTACGCCACCGTAGTCGGGGACGCTTTACGAGGTGGGCCAAGATAATTCGCGTTGAGCTTTATGACAGCGGTAACCACGCGCTTGAAAAGCCATTTCGCGCCGGTCTAGTCAGAAAACACTAGAAGCATCTGTCCAACTACGTCCATAAAAATCTCCATTAACAGTCATCTATTGGCGCACCATTTGTTACCCTGACCTCGTTCCCAGTCAATTCAGCGCGTGGTCACCTTCTATGGTCACGTCCCAAGTGCACCACTGCCTCTGTTTTTGCAGTCTGATTAGCGCTGGACAGCAATTGGAGGCTCTTTTGTGATTCCACGTATCAAGGTACTCTGAACCCGGTACACTGCAGAAACTAATTTCTGCGCATTCTATGAATAATATATGGTTGCAAAAATTAAAGGCTAGGGCTGCATTAAATGCAAGCTCCTGGTCGTTGTCAGGCCAGTCTAGATGAGTTGACTGGAGCATTCAAAACAATGAATATTACATCTCTGTGACTCGAAACACCTGGTATTACGTTTATTACGTAAATCACCTTTAAGTTTCTTTCCTTCTTACAATTGCACGCACTCATCGTACTCAGCACGTATTCTTCCTTGCAGTTGTCGTAAACCCTTTATCTAATGAGACGAGTATCCAACTGATGGTGGCAAGACCCTCTAGGCAGTGAAGTTGTTCTGGCGTGCATTTATTCAAGTAACCCTGGAAAGGACAATCAGAACGCAATAGGACAACCTAACGCAGCGATGCTCTCTAGCACGCACATCCTGTGCTTCTAGGTGACTCTCCGTTGTAAACAGCCCCGTTCGCGAACTTAATTAACGAAATTCACTTGTGGTCGCGGGCTACAGGTTAGAATGCTGGTTCGCTGGAAAAACAGCCCCATTCGCAACGAGACGCACTTTGCAGCGAGCCCCGGTGCCAACTCGCCCGCTCCACCGACGGCAATGGGGGTCGCTTCCTCTTCTGTGGGTGTCTGCGAAAACAGCTTCTGCCTTTCGGGATTTATATTAGCACGTCCAGCAAATAAATGGCCAGCGATGTAGTCGCCATGACAACCGTGCATCTCTGAACCCGTCGTGCGCCTGGACAAATCCATGGAGCGTTCAAGGAAGCTGAGGTCGCTTGTGGGTCAGCATTCGAATTTAACTCAGAACATTGTTTATTTCCTGCCCTGCTGGAGAGATATGTGCGGGCGTGCAGCTCTTGAGTTGTGGTGGCATTTACCGCTATCAGGAGGAGGAGAAGGAAAGGCAAAGAGGTTAACCGGAAGAATAAGCCGATTTGTTACCCTGCACAAGGGAAAACAGGTGAGGGGATATGAAGGTGAAGGAGAAAAGAAACTAGCCGGAAAATGAACGCAGTATGCAAAGTCAGCAAGCGTTTAATAAAGTCACAGCCTATCGTTCAGGCCAGAATTTCTCACGAAGTTCTCAGGAGGCGAATACAAAAAGCGATTCTGGCAAAATATCGATTCCAGATTTCCCAGTGCTGGTCCGCTAGAAGATTTCAGCAGCCATTGCGTGAAAGCATCAAACACGAACCATTAATGCTATATATCGCGGATATCGACTCAGTACTCTATTAGATAAAGCCGGCTGTGGGCACCACAACACTACATGCTTGTTTGCAGACATCATTCGTGTGCGCGTTCTTTGCGACGGACTCGGCCCTTTTCTCTGCGTGCATATATCCCTTATCATCACATTTCACGTTTATGGCTGTTCTTTGTATGTGAATGAATTCGCGGTTGAAGCAGAAACACGCAAAAGAACATAAAGCTATATCTCTTGAATTAGGCTAATTTAAAAGTAATTTACTGGCATTCAGTATCTGTAGAGGAACGCGTGGCTGTTCAGACGATTTTATTTATTCAAATTGGTAAATATTGTTCGTAAATTGAATGATATCTTTAATAGTCGTACACATAATCAACGCAATATTTAACAAAAACGATGAAATGATAGTAATTGCATTTCAGGCATTACAAAAGCCGTTTATGACGTCAAAAGCCCGTAGTCCTCAGTGTGACACTTTTTCTCAGTTCGACGTTGCTGTGCCGAAATACATGAGAAGGAACTCGTGGATTGATTCTCTTGCAATTGACAAAGACCACACCGCAACCAAAGTTAGAGCTATCAGGCGTGGATCTCATAAAACGTCGAACGAGGATTCGTCAAGCTCTGGCCGCACAAATATGTAGAGCGCACAATACCACATGTTTATATTCCGAGGACTCGCTGCGCCAGTCATAAAGTAAGCCTACCCTTCTTTGCAGAAGAGAGAAAGAAATCATTTTATATCACTGTTATAAAGTTGGAGGGCCCACAAGACGCCTCTCGTGGAAGTTCAAAGATATTTGCTGCTGTTATCAGCGTCTCTCACATTTTGATGCTGCTCCTCTTAACAATCAGTCGGAAGCATTCGGAATAGTTGCCTCAATCTTCACCATTATCGCCCAGCGGTGAAACTAAGGCGAAGGTAAAACTTGCGGAGACACTCTTGCAGTAGTCCGCATGGTGGCGCTATACTTTGCCTCCGGTTAGAGCGCGTAAATTGAAGAGCGGCGCCGCTTGGTGGCGCACACTGTGCTATCGCCGGCCATAGACAGTGTTTCGCAAGAGGGCTCTGACAACTTGCCGACGAGATTTTCACTCTGCAATGCTGGCAAAAAAAAAAATCAGCCCTTTTCCATTTTCGTTCACTTTGAGAACTCCCCATCGGGGCGACCTCTCATTTCTCGCTGCCATTTTCGTGCGCGGTCGTTGAATCATTATGGCTGCTGAACGAATAGCTTACTGCGTTCTCATTGAGCAAATGCACAGCTTTAAGTTCTTTGCACGTTAAGAGGCAACTGTTCGCGATAGACAAATTCATCGCGCGTGGTTTTTCGAGGGCCATAATCAATTATGGTTGCGTAGTGAATCGCTCTTGCAGACAGTTCTGATGTTTGCCAGGAATTCATATGGTCGCGCCAACAAGAGAGCGCTCTTTGTTCACGAATATGTGTCGAACCATCAGCTTTGCCCAATACTTATGGGAACAGGACATTAACTTATATTCTAATAAATGTGGTAGTGCACCGCAGATTCCACCCAACTTTTCCTTTCCAACTATTGCTCATGTGTCGAAGAAGCAAACAGCATGGTTGCACAAAAAGAACTTGAGGCTTGAGTTATGTAACGCGGGAAGGAATTTTTGAGCAGGAGAAAAAGCAATTGAGGGAGAAAGCTTTGTCGTACCGGTCGGTCGACGAACATTACTATATCTGGGTAAACTGACAGAGACGCATACACATGCAGCAAGTCAGAATAAAGCAAAGGTGTATCGTGGTAGGAAAGTAATCAATTGAATTTAAAAAATAGTTTCTTTAAGATGCAGTCCTGCTCACGGCATCCGTGCGCACCTGTACAAGGTATGGTTTTGCGCTCACAAGGACTGGATGTCTGCAGCAGCGTCTGAGCGAAAGACGCCGAAGCACACGAGCACATACCTGTCGACTCAACAAGCGCCCTCGAATATGCACACTCAAATGAAGTGCACGAGATTAATGCATTGCAGCTATCATTGAAATAAAAGCAGTGTGCAATGCATCAGAATGATAACTTCATAGATTGTCCGATGGAGGATTCATTCTCGCGATACACAAGCCGCGAGAGGCTGTGCTCATGCTTGTCACATAATAAAAACTTTGAGCCTCTTGAACGCGGAACCGCATCTTGTTCCAGAAAGAATAAAGTTGGCATCTTCTTACTATAGACTTGACTTCTAAGCTGTTGATCTCATCATCAAGAACTCGCCAACAATTGTCGATCGGAAGATAGCATGCGGCACTATAGTGTGTTTTTACTGCGCCAAAGAAAAGTGTCGATCACTCTTTCGAGCTAACTTTTGATATATGCTTCTACCTCCAAGCTCTGCAGCTGGAATCTCAATTTACAGGGCATGCGTCTCCACCTGTCTGTAAACTGCTGTCAGTTAAGCGACTGCTTTTGATCTAGCACAAACGCACACTTTATGTGCAACTTATCGCTGGTATATCTTCATTTACTATTACTTTAATCAACCTATTTGTGTTGCTATTTTTCTTTTGCAACAAATAACTAGTCTTGTAGAAGATCTTTAGGACCCCTTCATTTCACTTCTTTCAAGAAGACAAGGTTATTAGATGCAGATAAAATTGCTACTGCAAGCCCATCAGTTTGTTCCGCTATGCTGTACAGTATATGTTCGTTCCTCTTTATGGAATATACTATCGGGGACGAGTGTCCACGACGCACTAGTGTTGGCAAAAAAGTTATCACTACTGGCCTTAACTTTTTTTATTGCCGTGTCTATTCCTGCTAAAAGACGCGTTCGTCCTAGAATATTCCCGGAAGGGTGCTCCAGTCCTTAAGTTTTATGCGCGAAACTTCGCTCCGGCAGTCCGAAGCGGCGAGCTGCTGTAGAATTCGAAAAGAAATGCAGCTTGCCTGTGCCTCATTGGAGTGGCGGCACACGCCGGTAAGCGCGTGAGCTTGCCGACTCATCGTATGGGTTGCTTTTCGCACCAAACCCAAAAGCAAACGCTTCCAACCGAACACCCTTTGGCGCTCAAATGGGCGTGCCATTATCGGATCACTATTTGACTATGGGGACGCAGCGATGCATTTGAGCCAGTGGCGGCGCGTCCTGAGAACTTCTCTCCGCAATAGTGTATGATTCTTCTACAGGAACTTCTTACTGTGTTTTGCAAGCGAATAAATAGGTCCTGAGATGAAAGACTGTCCGAGTCAGGTATGCAATAAGACAGCATACGATTCCCAGGCTCATGCCGCGTCTTCCTGACTTTTCGTTGCCATTTCAGCCAATTCAGCGAGACTGCTCACAGGAGAAATCACCACTTCGAACCCTCATTTCCAATGCACATATGATTATTTCTTGACAAGTACTGCTACCCCTAAGCTCCGTGGCTATATCGGCGGCACATCGCTAGACGCCATTATGATGAGCACCTGGACTGTTGCTCCATGGAAATATAGCCAGAGTGCGTAAACACTATGCAGATGTTACATGCAACGTTTGAAGCGGGGCTCCTTTCGCGCTGCGTAGCCGAAGAATGTGGCACGAGATAATATCGAATGCTAGTAAAACATTTGCTACCTTAGCCTTCTGCAAACATGTATTGGGTAGGAAGCGTGCGTTCAACTTTGGCTCCGCAAAGCAAATAACCTAGCCTGGTAGACGTGACGAGCCAGTGCTGCAGCTTCAACTTCTTGAGAGTGCAGTTTGATGCAGCCGTATCACATCTTAGTACTTCTCAGTCTTCCTCACAACCATGCAGTGATATTAGCGAAAATAAAGAAATGATAATGAAATTTTGAAATACACAAAAAGGAAGCATAAAATCTCTACCAAGGCATTTTCCTCGAGGCAAACTTTTTTTGTCTTCTACCTCCTGCCTAGAACAATTTTTGCTGCAATACCATAGTCTCGGAGAAACTTGTGCGGCAAAAAAAAACATACTCACGAAACAAAGGGAAATCATTGCGAAGCAGGTCATCTGGCAACGTGGTTCATTTCCGAAACAATCTCGCCGCTGCCCGTAGAGGCCATTTTCTGACTAAGAAGCGCAGGGCGATATTGCAAGACCCACAGAGGCACCTGCACTCGGTCTCTCCAATTGCATGCAGCGTTACAGACACCCAGTAAGTACAAAGATGCCTCCGCCATTGTGATGGTCCAGCAAACGGGCAGTGCGTATAGGTGAAGATGAAGTGCACTGCAGAAAAGATAGTTCTTGCTTAATTTCTTGCACCGGCAACAAACGTTCAAGTGGGCAAGGCCAAGACTGTACTATGTGCTCTTCTCACAGTTGTGTTAACTATTTTCAATGTTTTCAATGACCCTGGCGAAGGTACAGTTTTCCTCGCACTGAATGCAATTGGTGGATGCTGTGAAAACGGCGAGTACCACGGCCGCCGGATGCACCGCCATAAGCATCGCGGAGCACGTCTGTATTGCACGCCTATTTTACTTTTCACTTTCCCTGGCGAAACACGTGCCCCGAGTGGAAAGGAAGGTCACCGGTCGCATTGCGGCCATGAATCCTTCTCCACGGCACTCCAAGCGACTTCATGGGCCAGTACCACGAATGTGTGACGTGAGATTATTGAGGAGTAATAAGAACAGAACACCTCAGGAATAGTAATCTTGGGGAACGCACCTTTTTCGCGATTAGTAAAACTTATCACTCCCCTCCTTCAGACCATTTTGAGTCTCTTTTTTATAAGTTTTTGCTATCCCTTTATCATCGCATTGAAAGTAGCACTTGCACTGAACAGCTCCGCACGATGATGATTAGAATCTTTTTTTTATTTTGTCAATGCCGATCCAAGTATTCTGTTTCATTCTTTTATCATGAAGCGTTAAAAACTGAGGTTTCGACAGGCCTTCACATACGTCAGTGTTTCGCGACACCTGTGAGGAGAAAATAATGCGGACATGAAAATGTGAGGTATATGAAAATAACGCGAATAAGCAAGTATGCAGGAATTATTTCCGTTCAGTGCACATGCGAACCCTGCCGTTCTTGTGTGCAAGTACTGGGTAAAGTCAAATATGCTTAGGGAAAAGACTTTCAAGAAAGGCACCAAGTTCATAAGAAGACGTAAGCGTTTGCCTTTTTCATTATCACCGCGCAAGACAAGTCTTATCAGTCACAGTTCCGTCGAGTATAGTCGTCAGATTAGACATTGCGAGTCAAATGAAGAACACTACTCTTTCTTCACGCCCTTTGGACTCACTTTTTATCAATACTTTCAGAAAAGTCTTTCCGTTCCCTTAATACTATTAGGTGTGTGCTTCTCTACGGAGCCATGGTAGCCTTCAAGTGGATAAGATCAATCTCGAAGGCGTCGTGAGGAAATGGTAATTGAGAAACACTGCTATTTGCTCTCCCTCGGCAATTTTAGTTATGTAAACCTATCGCTGCCATACGTGAACGTCACCCACTGAATTTATGCTGATGTGTAACGAGCGCCTGCAATTACTCTTACAAGAGTGAACGTCTCACATATTGCCCTTATGGCTTTACTGACAGCAAGCTGCCTGGTAGCGAAGCCATTTAATGGATCGTCCGTTTCTATTAGAGCTTTCCAACCTCTCTTTTCCGCATACGCAAGCAGGCGCATAGCAGGCTCTTTCCTACGTCTTCGGCAAGATCAGTTTACCCAGTTCCTATCCACGTTGATTGGTACCTTTTTAGTTGACTGTATAAACAACTTAAAATGCGTTTTAGACAGCAATACCTCAGTCAGAATGAAAAACGAATCATATAAGACTTCATGTTGTTGTCCTGTATAAGTAATCAACGTCAACATCACCATTATATCCTGCTCAAGCCATAAAGCGAAATGCGAAAACATTTGCTACCTGTTGTTTAACTGATTAAAATTACTCGTACTAACATTCCGATTATTGCCGTAAATGCCTTGCATCTCCATAATAAAATTGAAGCAACACTGATTTGAAGTAAAATAACCTTATGGATAGCGATATATTGACATCAGACTAACTGAAAAAGTATTTCATTTAACGCTCGTGCCAGTAAGTGTAAAGTAATTCCTTTCGTATGCGAACAGGTACTAATCATGACGCGTTTAAGATGAGGCTAAGTCTGAAGTAAACGTAAGAGACAATGTGCATGTGTGTAAAGGATGTTTTTGAACAAAGAACTCTAAATGCTTTTTTTTTAACGGGTGCACTGTAATTATCGACAAGTAGAAAAAATATCATCCTTGTTACAGGAATTTCGGGGTATAAACAACCGAATGGGGAAAATGATTTTTCTATCGCCCCTTGCAATTATCGACAAACCTAGTTATTATCACACGAAGAAAGAAGAACGGAAGTTGCGTTCCCGGAGGTAATGAGCCTCATCAATAACGCCGACAGTGATGATGCTGCGCAGGCAGCGGCGTCTACAAGAAAGGAAGAACTGAGGAAAAGTTACTGTGGCCATAACGGCGGCTGCAAGCACGATAACAGGGGTAACAACAAACGTCGAGACGCAGCGATAACAAACGTGGGTGTAAAAGTTCGGGTTAGTTAGCCTGAAAGTTTCGTTGGCCACCTTGAACTTTGTTTTCTGTTTTGTGCGCGATTCTTCCCCTTGGCGCGTTTGCTCTGCTTTTTGCATCTTCTCGTGAATAAGGACATAGCTTGAAGTCGATGGGTGCAGTCGCCTCAGCGAACCTATAAATGTTCGGTGATGCGAGTAACAAGCAGCAGCCGGCTGTTATCCTTCGTTGAATCCTGCCTTCTCTGTGATAGGAAAGGAAAGCTATGAGGCAAGCGCTTATACTCGTAAATAAACCCGAGAATGTCGAGAATAGGTTGCTTCTACACCTAGCCCAATATCCGTGCAAGCACGTACTAATCTACCCTATTCTTCGCGAAGAATGCTATCGCCTAGAAACCGCTTTAAGTTCATACGTGAATTTCCAGAGAAATCTCTAACTTCAGATGGCTTCTGAATTCCAAAAAATAAAAGCGGATGACCCTTCTTAATTATAGCTCACAACCTGCCTGAATCATTATCTATTCGTGGCCTAATAAGGAAGGAGATTCTGTGCTGCAGTTAACGTGGTTGTATTTAACGAGATGCCTGCGAGATATTGCTGTAACTTGCTCATCACCTTAAACGTCCATTTACAGGAAGAAACCGCCAAGGCTATAATCCACACCATAAATAAAAACCCTATGTAAACGAAGGAATCAAATTACTTTCTTCCGTCTAAAAAAAAAAAAGACGTTCGTATAACTGCAAGTCCGTACTCGTATATTTTTTTTTCTTCCAATTACCCGCTTTCAAGTCCATCCGTTGGTTAGAAAGCACAGCAAAGAAAACATGATTTATTTCTTTATGTTAGGTAAACGAGCTTTTGGGCAAGATGGTTGCTTAGCTTATATATAAGTGCCGCGCAAAAAAAAAAAAACCACACAGGGCAGAAAACACTCAATACACAGACAAAGCCTGCCCTCAAAACTGATGAATATCAGCAATGCTTGGGAAATATAAATGCACAGCAGCGCATGCGCACAGAATACCCAAGGAAGAAAAGAAGGAAAGACACGCGCCAGCGCTAACTTGTAGCATTTTATATCTTGCGATACATATAACTTGTAAAGATCGGAATACAACCTTTTCTCAACCACAAGACAAGGTTCTGCGTATTGTGTGTTTTCTTCCCTGTGTCTGTTTTTTTTTCGCGCGGCAGTTATGTCTAAGCTAATTACTTTGAGTTCATCGTTGCTTTCAAAATTCATGAAAACGACATGGCGTTGCTTCCTAAGGTGACAACCACGTGGGGCATGAGGAGTTCACCGGGAAATTCCGGAAGCAGGACAGAAAATTTATTTAGGGCAACGCAGCCCAGGAACTGAGAGTCTGAAGAAAAATGTAAATTTTTTAGGCGCAGAAAGTAAGAATGATAACTAAAGGAAAGGGCGGCAAGTGGCACCGATGAAATCAAATTTAGAAAAAGTCCGGATAGAAGAGAAGGAGAAAAGAGCTCGAACCGTAAGAAACAAACAAGAGAAAACAGCTTTCCAGCCCGCCCCCAGAGTGACAGCGCTGTGAACCTTAGCGCCCGCAAGGAAGCGACTGTATTTTATTAAGGAAATTCAAAATAAGCATTGCCCTTCAGCGGGCTAGTTAAAAAAGAAAAACTACAATAACATAAATAAGAATTGAAAACAGCTCCTTCTACTGACTCAATCACAAATATGCTTTGTTTGGTGACTTTATTAAGAGTAGGTAGGAAAAAAAAGTTTCACACAGCATGCGCGAAGAATGCGTGGCGTAGGTTTACTGTCGAGCAAAACAATGCGATAGGCCAAGAACGAAAGCATCACACATGCTTTGAAGTAACCGGCGACAACGTTTAGCAGGAAAAGAGAAGCATCAGCAGCAAAGAAAAAGGGTGAAGATCACGTGGCCGTCCTTCGGAAGGCCAAAGATACGAGCCAGCCAAGATTCCTAGTAAGCAAGAAAAAGGAGGGGCCAGGAAATCGCTCTCAAACAGGCACACGCCTAGCCTCGGGTACTGGCTCCGGCAGCTCGTAAACCACTCCGCCAAACGACCAGCATTAAACTGCTTTCCTTGGTCCTTGTAAGTCGTGCTCTCGGACTGCCTGTCCCTTTTATAATTTTATTTGTTCGGCCACGAGCGCAGCAATTCGTTCGCTGCGTTTCATTTCTTCCTGGGGTTCATATTTTCGTTACGTTAGCACTCGAACCAGGAGAATCAATGCCTTTCAAGTAGAACCGGTATTAAATAGCCTTAAGGAGAAACTTAATTAAATCGTTGAGGACATACACTTCGTGATTAATAGTTCGTTGGTTGGAAAAAGGGCAGTTGTCAAGAAAGTTGCTTTGCCTTCCGACAGCGCAGTCAGTCATTCCGTTTCTCAGTAACGTTCCTTAGGTTGCAGTTCCTATTAACTCAGCCAAGGGCTTCAAATTCACACAGCAGGCACACCACAAGGCTAGTGAAGCTGGCATTCTCTTTAAAACAAAATTTTTACACTCACTCACTCCGCAGGTAGGTTTAAAGGTGCGCTTCATATCTCAGCAACTTATGCCCTATCCCCATGTTAATGTGCTAGCTAATGTTAATGATGAACACATCGCGTAGCTCATTTTATTAAGACATCATCTCCTTCCAGCATCTCTCTCTCTCTATTTTTGTTCTCCCCCTGTCGCTCTCCAAGGACACGTACCTTCGGCATACCTGTTCACCTTGTCTTGGCATTGCATATTTGCCGTCAACTGTCTAACTTTGCTAGTCACAAAAGAAGCCAACGTACCTACGCAGACGTCGTACATGGGACAGAAGCCAAATTCATTCATTCATTCATTCATTCTTCATTCATTCATTCATTCATTCATTCATTCATTCATTCATTCATTCATTCATTCATTCATCATCAATCACATCATCAATCATCAATCAATCATCAATCAATGTTTTCGGCGTCAAGTTTGTGATCAAAAAGTCTACATCTCGGGACTTATTTTAATGCTACGGGTGTTTTTTTTTTTTTTTTGCTACGTTCTTAACAAACTCTGTCAATCTCTCGACGTCTTCAGAAATTTCTTTTATATTTCCTTTTAACAAGAACAGTGTACAAAGTTTTATATCGCGCTTTCTTTTCCGCCAAGTGCGTACAAAGTGCATAGGGATGTCTTCTTACAGAAGGCATAAACCTAACCGAGAGTCGAGCTATGCTATGCGATTCCGGCGCCTGTGGGATTCATTCCAGGTTTTGAAGTTTCTAATACCCTTTCTTGCGGCACCACTGACCCTTTGGGCATAACTCATAAGGAAAATTAAAAAAAAACGCGCATGCCAAACTTTCAAAACTTTGCGGGATGTCTTGTGTAGAATTCATTTCCAGCAAAGCAAAAAGGGCGGAAAGAATCTTAACCAGCTCGGAGCTGCCGACCAAATCTCTGGTTGGTTTTCCGCGGTACTGCGCCGAAGTGGGACGACAACGCACCCACGCTAGGAACTTCAATTTTTTTCAGCCTGCCCCTCCTCCACGCCTGCCTCTATCCCTTTAGAAACTTTGCAGAATGAAATGACACATGATATTTTCCCCCTCAAGGGTTACGTGACGTATAATATAGGATGGATACTATCGTTCACGCTACCTGCCGGCCTATACTTGTGTTCTCCATATGCTAGCAATTCTTGGCTGCGATTTCTGAAGAACTTGAGCATGCTGCTATACCTCGGGCAATTCTGTACAAAAGCTTAACAATGCATGGCAGCGAATATCATAAAAGGATTCGGCAACCTCCTCCGTTAGCCGCTTAGAGGGGAGCTGAAACATATCCTTGGTAAAATTCGCAAGTGACTCTCCTTAGTTAATATATTTGTCGGATATTTTGCGACAAGGCTTATTAGGAGAAATCGAGATGGAAAAACATAACAGCTGTGCAAACGCGCACAGGTTTCAAAATCCTTCGAAATGCCTAGACTTTTTTTACTCATATAGCCTAAGCCTTACGGAGCAGGCAAAGATCAAATTTGCTTAAAAACTAACGACGATGGTTCCCACACTAGAGAGGCTGAGAGTTTGAGAGCACGCATAAACATCCCCTACTCGGCTAAAATCATGCCATGTGGCTTGAAGACTTTTCACGAAGGTTGGGCTTTCAACTTCAGTTGCAAATGAATTTCTGAACACATCACTCTTGTTATGCGAAAGCTGCGGTAGCGTTAGGGCAATGAGCCATATGTGCTAAAATTAAGCTTCTGTTGCACCCTATAAATAGCCCTTCTGAGAAGGCACACAAGCCATGACAAATAAGGCTACAAAGGACATAGCTCCTTTACTTCCTTGTCGTGTATAGAGTTGCTGCGTCGAGCCACTTTTCAGAATGCTCCACCAGCTAACCTATAACTCAACCCCCTTAAGTTACCATTGTAATTCTCACGTAAATTGTATCCACGAGGAAATACAACTATATAATATTTTACGATTGATTTATATGTAATTTCTGCACAAATCGTCTGCAGTAGAGAAAGAAATGGTGAAATGCGGATGACAAATAACTGAAAATGGCAAGTATCGAGCTAGGAATGGTTGCAAATTAGCTAATGCTTGACAGTTGTCCCGGGAACTCTGCTCGCTTCTCGCTCACGTGATCTAGACCACTTTTTCCCGGCTTGCCGCTACTCCACAGCGTTAAGGATGGAAAGAGATAGCCGGGCCATTCAGAAATTTCTCAAAATGTTTTAATCAGCAGCAACAAAGAACATCATGGCTTTTACGTCACGCTTTTTCTATAATAGCGCTATTGTTTGTTTTGCCACGATGATTCATGACTGAAATAATCGTACAAAGAAACCAATAAACCTGCATTCAAAAACACCGTTCAGACAACAACCGCGGACATTTTATGAAAGCGATTATTCGTGTGAATGCGCATCTATTCTCTCCGCACTGAACTAAGCTCTTTTTAGTGACTATTAATTTTAAATCGTATCATTGATCGCAGAATATACAAATGTATTATTGATAAACAGAAGGAACAACTCAAGGAGAAGGGGTGGGGTACTGAGCGCTCACACCATTTGTGTTTGTTGTTGTTGGCCGCAAAGGAAAAGGCGCGAATTGACAGCGGAGATTTCGCGAAGACACAGGCTGTGATAAATAGTTGTTCAGTTCCGCCGGCCCTTGAAATTATAAGGTCCTCTTCTTTCTCTGTAGCCATCTTCGACTTGCCAGCACGTAACAATGGAGATCAATAAATAAATCGACTGCTGCATCTCAACACACTACTCAGGTTAACCACGAACCTGGGCGACGCCACTCACCTTTCAAATCGAAAGCCTTTTCCTAAGCCGTAATAAGCCAGCGCAACGTAATTTGCGTTAACTTCCACGAACGCGAAATTTGAAGCAAATCTGCTGCGCACCACTGGTTTCTCTTCATGGTCCATGATAAATGATGCCTCTAAGACAATGCAGGAATGTCTCGTTACTAAAAAATGCATGAACCAAGAAAACAAAACCAAAAAGAAAAATAAAGTAAAAAAAGTGCATGCAGTTAAAACGGCCTCTCGCCAGAGTCAGAAAGGACCAGACGTATCTTCTCGATAAGTTCCACAAAGGCGCCCCGCAAGAACATTTATCACTCTCTTTGTCCTAGCTTGACTGCGCGAAAGTTCTTGTTCTGTACAAAGCGATTACGTTGCTTCGCGGAACATCGCAGAACGTGACAAATTAAAAAATATTCCCGAGAAGATGAAATTGCTGGTTTCAAGGTCTCAGGATTGCGGCTTTTAAATTGGTTTAGCCCTAAAGCTGTTCGCAGGAGCGAACTAATATACAAGTTGAAAGTCGCTTGCGAAAAACAATAGACCTTTGTTTCTTTCTTTCTTTTTTTTTGAGGAGGGAGGGGTACCTACAACTAGCAAATCGCTTGAAGAAAAATAATGGTTATAGGTAGTTGTAATTGAGCGGTATCTTTTGTCACGGTGGAATGACAAGAAAAAGAGAAGGCTTTGGAAGCGTATCTAGAAATCTTTGCTGTTGCAGCATTTCCTGCATTGTTCATACTGGTGCTATTCGTGAAAGATAATCTATTACCTTAAAATTAGCTCGCCATAAATAATACGGTGTTTCGAAAGCATTCCAGCCACTGAACAAAAAAAATATGTTGCTTGTATACATATTTGTTCCTATGTCGTTGTTGTGCGCGGTGTTTTCTTTCGGTTTTTTCCTACCTCAAGCTCCGCCCCTGCCAGCCTGACCTTGAGTATGCTTACGAGGAGCTCAAGAAGATATGCGCGTGTGGAATCACTCCGCTCTTTTCGTAACTTCTTGTTTGTTTCCAGCTATCATTTTTCTGCCAACGTTTGCAGACATCCAATACTGCGTCATGCGGCATTGTTCCCGTGTTGTGGAATGACAACTTTATAATCTTCAACAATGAAATGTTGATATCATTGCTTTTTCTTATGACTGCACAAAAGCTTCTAAGCTGAGCACGGGGGTGCGCCAACACAGGACTCGTCGTGATAAAAAGGCAAGAGAAAAAAAAAACACCTACTCTTCACTCCTCATGGAAGCCATGAGCGCTAAAATCTCGCATGCTTTTATTTTTATCCTACCTTCGTTCTTTGCCATCTCAGTGTGCAGAAAAATCTCCCCGGTGTTACTGCTCGCCAGAAGCGAGATCATTCGACGCATCGTGGAGTTGACTGCAACCGCCAGCAAGCGGTCTGGCACTCTCGGCAGGCGTGTGCAGCCATGCATAAAACGCTCTCACATCGCTCCGTATTTCTTCGCTGTCAGGCCTTCTGAATTCTGTCGGCTTTGTTCTGATTTCTCGAAGAGTCTTATATTCTTCTATTTTAACGTTCGTGAGTTAGTGCGTTTCTTTTTTTTTCCTTCAGCAAAGACGCGACTGCAGATATGTCAACAAAACTTACCCATTTGTGTGCAGTGGTTTGCGGCAACGCAGTTCAAACTCGTCTGCATGATGCTGGTGTGAATGATGACAGCAAGGGCTACTGACGCATTGAAACGAGCCGCCGAGAATCGCCGGAGAACTTTTCATTGTCGTAAGGTTGTCTCACTCTTCTTACTAAATAGAGATAGGCAAAAAGTTTAGCACCTTAACGTACGCTTTGCTGATCGCACTTCTCGGAGAATGTCAAAATAAACATTAACGTGATTCCTCTCGCGTTAACCTAACCCCCGTCCTCTACGTTTTCTCCTGCTTTGCCTGCCTTTTGTAAATGTTTGCTTTCTTATGTGAGCTGCAGATATATGAACTTCGAGCGATTCAACCACTTTTCTTCACTTATATATCTCAGCTTTCTTGTAAATACGGTTAACACGGGAAATTATGTTCAACAGGCAGTATGTGTTTGCCAGCATACCCAGTGCGTTTTTGTATTTGTAAATGACAACAACGCTTAAAATTTTCTTCAATGTCATTTATTTCTGGAAATCAGTAGCTGTGCTAATTTAGCCAATTATTCTTCCTTGTTTTAAGGCTTTCTAACGTTTCATAACTGGATGCTAGCAGTGATTTTCTCCCTCTTAGAATTCACATCTGAGATGACGAATGGGGAGAATATAACTATAGCGCGCGCTTAACGATACTTCCGCTCATGAACATCAGGAACGTGACAAACACAGGGGATCTTAAAGGCCCCCAATTCTGATGCTAGGCCTGAAATATTTGTTCCTTAATGACTTCTGTAATTGGTTTGGAGGCTAACGAGAAGAGTTCAGCTTAAGTTAAGGACAACGCAGCGAGCCATGGAAAGAAAAATGATAGGTGTATAACGTTAAGAGATCGGAAGCGGGCAGAGTGGGTGAGGGAACAAACGCGGGTTAATGACATCCTAGTCGAAATCAAGAGAAAGAAATGGGCTTGGGCAGGGCATGTAATGCGAAGGCAAAATAACCGCTGGTCCTTAAGGGTAACGGATTGGATTCCAAGAGAAAGTAAGCGTAGCAGGGGGCAGCATAAGGTTAGGTGGGCGGATTAGATTAATAAGTTTGCAGGCAAAGGGTGGATGCAGCTGGCAAAGGACAGGGTTAATTGGAGAAACATGGGAGAGGCCTTTGCCCTGCAGTGGGTGTAGTAAGGCTGATGATAATGACGATGATGATGATGATGACTTCTGTAAAGCTGTATCATCAAGGAAAGGCTATATCACGTGTTACTTTTCACACCTGCGCCTATTGCTCTTATGCTGATGTACTTGAGGAGCCACGGGAAATATCGGCAAAAGAGAATGGAGGATGGGTCACTACACCTGCGAAAGAAAAGGCATCGAAAGTTTTAAATTAAAGCAGCCAGAGATGAAACACGATAGGGCATTGCTCTTAGAGACAAAAGCAGAGCTGAAGAGTGAAAACTGTTGTGCGAGAGCAAATCAACTGAGCTGTTTTGATGGTACAACATCAGCTTTGAGAAAAACTGAGCGATATTGGGGAGCGAGTAGGTGTAATTATTACCACACGACAATATCGAATGGCACTTCTCGTTTTCAACACGGTCCATAGAAGACGGTAGGAGAATGTGTGTCCGGGGACAAGAGGGGACGGGGGTGCGGGTAGACGAAAGGTGTTGAATGAAAGGAACTTGTGTGGACATGAGCATGTACTGCATTAACCGGAAGTTTCTTCCGGAACGATGATGAATGCTGATAGGGTGTCCGAAGCGGCGTCCGATTCGGCAAAGTAAAAATTAACTGGTCACCATTCACGCATTGGCGTTGATCAGGAATTTCATTCGGAGCATCAAAGGCGGCATATTTTGTCCATGGTTAAGCTTTGATATGCAACAGCATTCTTCAAATCCATCATGCTCAACGTTTTCGAATATTTCCATTCTTTCTCATTCGTTCTAATATGTTTCGGAACTGTGTACAACTTCGAAGGCAGCACATAACTCCTTTATTTACACGGTAGCTTGGACCGCCTGCAGCTAATGGATTGAGACGTCTGCTAAACTCTGCCGGCAAACTCTTTTCGGCACATTGCCCTTTCGCCACAAAAAAAATGCTATAAATATTACGTTGGCGTCCGTATTGAAGAAAAGATTTAATTTCCAAAATTTGTCGTCTTTCTCGCATCCCATGTGTTGTCCACTGCGTCAAGGTTTTCCGTGTGTGAAGTTAAATGAGTGGTAGGGAGCCACCAAAAAATATTGGAAGACTCGACAGTCACATACCAATTGGAAACAATAAATGGAGGGTGCCAATGCAGTGGCCACTTTCTGTATGATCTCATTTATTTCTAAACGTTCGGCCGCTTCGGGCCTCTGCACTGGTTTCATTCTTGCCAGTCCACCTACACATCGGAGCAGGCCCCCTCCGACCTTTCTCCTCCAGTGACGTCAATGTATTGCCCCATACGAGCAAAAACGTGACAAGTAAAGTTTCGGTATTATCCTTTGTCCCTGGAACCTTATATGCACTGAAACAGGACCCCGGCAGTAATGGCTTGTTTTGTCCCCCAAATTTTCTTTATCTTTCCTCGAATACTCTGCTGCAGGAACCCATCTCATAGCATATATAAGAAACTTTTGGGCAAATTTTTATTCAGTTGATGCTTCCCACGCGTCTGCTGTGCTCTCATCGAGATTATTTCACTGGGGAAGCGCATTTCATTGCGTTCTTTTTTTTTGCAACACATTATCCCAAAGAAACGCAATCGGGCTGCTTTCGGCCTGTTGGCGCTGATAAAAATTAAAAAAAACGTTTGGAGCTACGATAAAATTTGTAAGAGAAGCTGTCACCTTCGACAATCCATAAGCTCACGAGCCGTTCATCACCGGGCGACATCCGTCGGTCGGCTTCCAAGAATTCTCGCAGGCCTTAGAAAGGCCGAGACCAGAATTCACATTTCAGATTTCTCCATGAATATCGCAAATACTAACAACCGGTTGCGTTTTTCATTGGACTAGTCTTCGCGTTTTTTTTTGATAAATTTTACGGGAATAAGTACTTTGACATTTTTTACGTGATGCAGCTTTTAAAGGCCTTGGTTTTTTTTTTTAGTTGTCCTAGTTATAGAAAACTGCGCACCTTCTCTGTACACGTCGCCGCCGTGAGAACAATAATACCCGTCCTTACATCGCGCCAGTGTCCTATCTTTATCCGGTGTGCGAGCGTTCACAACGTGGCGAGAGAGAGGAGAGGTTTTTCTTCTGTAGGAGAGAAAATCACGAAGAAGAAAGATTGCCATGTTTTGGGGAGAGACCGCAGCTCCCAAAAACTAAGAATCTGTGAGTGAAATCTCCATGTCCTCTTTCGCCGGCCTGGCAAAGGCATAGCGAGGGACGCTTTGATAAAAGGTTGGCAGTGCTGAAACGATGTTTGTGGCCAAGAAATTAATTTCCTGTTTGCTGTCCTGCCCAATGTATATTAATGCGAAACCATTTGTTGCCTCATGAGTGGCGTGGACAGGATGTGTCACCACGGCTGAGGACAGAGCGTGTCCTCATGAATTGTCGATCATCTCAGTGAGAGTGTGATTATGATTTGCAATCAATAATGACTGAATGGAAAATTTGAATGACCAAATTATAAATAACAGGTTTAATAAATAATTAGGCAAATAATTTTAGTAATTACTCTGAGTAAATCACGAAGTCAGTGAATTACTAGTAATTCCTCTATAACTGAATCTAACAATGACAATTATAATGAAGTCAATTGATTAATGACAAAGAAACAAATTAAATGTCGCAAATAATTAACAATTCAACTATTTGTAAATAATTGTCCGTTGCTAATGAAAAATGATAATGAATGATGATAAACTATTTATAAATTTAATTAAATACCCAATTTAGATGGTTTATTCGTTAATGAATTGAATAACTGCCACCAATAATTAATGACATTACTAAGTGCCAGAGAAGGCAACGAAATTAGCAATACTTTCGCATTCCCGCAGGGAGGGAGACTTAAGTGCACTTTTAATTTTTTTCGATAATGTGGAGACCTCGCAAGGATTCATCTTGAATTGTGGAAATCCCGATATCTTTGTTTCAGTTTTATTGGTTTCGTCTTGCATGCAGACACTTTGCATTTTATTTTTTTCTGCTACCAGGCATTTTTCACAATGGCACTGAGATTTCATTTCACAGCAGTGCGGAATATGAAGGGGTGCAGTATTTACTTCTAGACAGGATGGAATTTAATGTTCGGTTGGTGTTTTGCAGATTCTGTTTTTCTTTATTCGTTTTTCATTTCTTCATCGCAACGCACTACGCAGGAGGGGGCGATACATTAATGTCGTCAGCCGCCGTTCTCGTTCCAGCAATATAAGCTCCAGGGAAACTCGATAGTTGACATATAAAGCGGGTTTCTTCCTAGCTTACCGAAAGCAGAGGTTCTGAATTTGGACTAAGCCTTCACTTTTCAACCTCGCGCATTTCGTGTTTCGGCGCAAAGCGCTTGATGTTCTGCGATAGAGTGAACAGCGCCGCCTCCTGCAGTGCCATCTTATGAAAGCAAATTGAATTCTGCTTTCCGTTAATGTGACACAAGTTCTGGAGTAATCTGTAAAGGGTCGCCACGTTGTGTAAAAGGGTCGTGGACATCTTATGTGTTTAATCGGGTCATACTTGTGAGTAATGGATTTAATGTGTTACGCAACCCATGGATGATGTGACCCACGACACTGGATCACGCCACCATGTGATATCAGCCGCATTGAGGGGTCATGTCACGTTATCAAAATAGTAACATCACTTCATGGAGACGGCGACGTCGACATTTCGGGAATGAAGTCTGGCTCTAACTGTTGACGTGCTAAGGTAAATTTGTCTGGCTCTCCATACCGGCATTCGCGAAAAAGGAAGGAAGTCGTTGAAGACTGCATAGGAGCAGAAAGAGGGATGGTATCCGCACTCTAGAAAGCTAGGCTGCGAGCTCGCGCATGATGCAAAAATAGATACAAAAATTGCAACAGCTTTGCTCGCTATATGCCGCAAGACGTGCACCGCTTTCGTATCGTTTTTTTTTCCCACACTTGCAGAGACGTGGCCACAGCCTAATCAAAAGCCCTTCCTAAAGCTTCACATGTGTACAGGAAATCCGTAGCATCTTTCTCAGCTGAACGTGAAAAGTCATCTACCTAGAAATTTTCTGCAGTATGGCTACTTTACCTCTACGTATAGAGTCTACACATGATGCAGTGCTATAAGTATATGGCTTAGATATACTAGGTTGGCAGGAAATGATTATATACTTGCCGAGAGTTACTATCATAAGCAGTATGAGCAGGAACACGGGAGCGCGTGGCAGATAGCCCCAAACCGTCCTTGTGGCGATGGACGGCGGCTGTTTTTCGCTACATTGTGGAAAGGATTCTGCTGCCTTGCCTGCTTCGGAGAAATGGAAGAACACAACTCCCTTTCCACTCTATTTCTGAAAGCGGCCGCCACGTATGGGCTGCTGTGTTCCTGTTCATATTGCTCATGATAGTACAAAGAGTGTTTTCATGTGTATGTTCGTGCGACCAACAGGAACCTAGTCGACAGCCTGCATGCCACCAATTTCTGCATGATTTGGGACCAGATGAACTGAAAAAATACGATGCTTGCTGGTTTGGCGCTGGTTTGGCATATTTCCCTAATCTCATAGAAACACGAGGCTGTACGCCGGTGAGGCGCGTTTGCACGGTGCATTCTGTGTGCTCAGTCAGCTGTGAGGAATACCATGTCAACCGGGCGTAATTGGCCAATCCTCAAGGCTTGTTCAGGGATCTGTAGGTATACCGCCTTCATCGACGTACCCCTGGGAACATAGAATTTATATAGGGGAGACTTGTAGCTATTTTGATGCTTTCGTTTCTTGGTGAACTTCACCTGCATTTCTATCTTTTTTCTCTCTGTCTTGAACTAGTTCAGCTTTCTCAGGTGAGAAGCGATAACGTTTAGTCGAAGACAGAATAACAAGCTGGTCACAAATGATAAGGTTTGGGAAGCGAAATAGATTACAAAAAGCAGAGCAGTCGTAATGAAAATACCTTACCATACCTTACTACACCTTACCAGCCTTCACTTGTTCTTCCTCGGCCCGTCTCTAATGACACGTAGCGACAGCACAGAAGGAAAGGGAAAGATTGCGTAGGAAAGAGGCAGCGAGAGAGAGATGCACTGGAGGAGGAAAGGAAGTAGAATGTGAGGGCTTGTTTCGTTGCCGAAACAATTATTCGCTTCATACCCGCAGGCTTTCTCGGAAAATCGCCAAGTGCCTGATTGCTGACGCAGCTTGCTGCGGTGCGCGGAAAATCCCGACATGGGGTGGGAGGCAGTGTCATCAAGAACCTAATGCAGCTTTTCTGAGTGGGATGCGCCACCTGCAGCAGCTGTTGCAAACAAGCGCGAGAGGCAGCAAGACAGGCAACAAGCAACGGATTGCATCAAGAATCTTTATGAATTGTAGATGGCGCAGGTGCTCAGACGGGCTCCGCCGGGAAAAGAGAAGGTTGACTGGGGATAGATATGGTTTTCTTTTTTTGCTCCGGAATGGACAGCAGTTTTCAGCAACACCGCTCCTTCTTACACAAAGCATACTTAGGCTGCGTTTATGGCTAATGCTTAGCACATAGTTCGCTTTAGGAATGATTTCCATTTTTCAATTCGCTTCCGAGACAACGGATATTGAAACGGTTGAGTAAACCATTCTGTTTTTATTGAAGACATGCTTTTCTTTCTGTCATATTTTAAGGTAGCGGAACCTCTTTATACTGAATTGCATACTTTTCGCAGGAATTTACCTTATTTTGTTGTTTTTCTGAGTAAGTGAATAGAACTCCCTGCCGTTCTTGCAGTAGTTGAAATGGAAAGGAACCATAAGTTGACTAGAAACAGTGTCCCTGATCAGTATTCTTACTAGACCGAATGAATGCTCAGTTTAAAGCGAGAATTGATGCTGACGAGCATAAGCTATGGCTCAATAGCGTGCTGAACAGGCTTCGATTTTAAATGTTGACCGGTAAGTCCCGTAGTGGGCGGTTTTAGTCGCCACCTTGAAAACAGAATACAGACGTGGAAGGGTGCTGCAGTGCTCCCGTGTTCTGTGAGAAGGGCTACTTTACATGAGATATCACCTAATACATGATTCATACCCATTTTACCAAGCACATGTCCTATATTAGGCACTGGACCAATCACGTGAACTCCGCGTATTGCTATCAGAACGAAGACGCAGTTACTGTGACTCTTTATTGAATACTTTATTTGGCGTCGGAAGCAGCCAGGCAGGGCACAAAAGACAAAATTCAGCCTGACTTAATGATAAAGCCTGTGGTATTGAAAATGCTTGAACAGGACTATGAGCAGTGTTTCACAATGACGATTCCTCGCTTCAGTATGCTTCCTGATATAACCTCTGGCATAGGAGACAGCTATGGACAATCGTGTTCTTGCTAGAGAGTAATTCGCGATTACATTGTTGACACATACGGCATTGACGTTGTATTTAGGCTTCGTCCGTCATTGAAACCACGCTCCACTTAAGAACGCTGCTAATCTTCTCAACCGCTCATAGTCACACTGAAAAATTAATCCGCTAATTTTAGTCAGCTTCACGTGCAGCCTGTGTTATCATCCTAACGTAGACATATATTGCTTATATTAGCGTCTGCAACGAACGTAGACTGATTCCCGCTCTTCGTTTGGAGGCTGGACAAAATGAGCGCTGTTCCTATTGATCTGGGTGTTTCAGAGTCCATCACCTACAGCAGCAGTGAGCGTGAATGCAACTGCCAAACTACTCGCAGAACTTCAAAGCCGCGGGAAATGGGTTATGCCGAAATGAGCTTGCTCTGCAGCGTGGTGGCCATAACTAACCCGGAGCATTAGCGGAGAACGCCAGCCATTACAACAACGCCGGGCTACGGCCTGAACGTTACCGGCAACGGAGAAATCACGAATAAGTGGAAAACATCTGAGACCGACGCGTGTCCTACTTATGTTCCAGTTGGTCTGGTAATTGAGATAACCGCGGGCAAGCAGGGGTGATGTCTTCCATGGACGGCACTGATAACGATGTGTGCGTCTGCATGAAATAAGTTTTAAGCATACAGAGGGAATACATCTAACACGTGGAGAGAACCCACAGGACTGCATATCTCTACTCCTGGTCAGTCTCTGCTGCCTCCGTGGTTGTTTGTATGGTGTTCGTTTTGTATTCGCTGTGAGTCCCAAATTCATTAGTCTACCACTAGGTTATTCAGGACATGGCAAGCCTCTCCTGTTTTTCTTTTTGTGAAATTAACATTTTTGTCACGTTATTCGCTGGTTTACAATTATCTTAACAAGATACCGTTAATCCTTAATAACCAGAGTTAACTGCAACTTAAACACGTTTTGGCCTCTAAACAGTAGACCACCGAAACCATAGCCTCCGTACCGCGCGCAAATAAAACTCTGCTAACGAAGGAGTTTATGTTTAAGTGAATAGGGCTTAAGTGCCGGCTAAAGTTTTTTGCACACACAGAGCCCATTTCCAGAATCAAAGCTGAAGGCACAACCTTTTGGTCACTTTTTGTGCAAATCACTTTAATTTGCTCTAATCTCAGCGGTGCGCTTGAATCCAGTGAGGAAAAGCAGAATCGCAAAAGCCAAGACGCAAAACAAAAACAAGTAGACGTACTAGTAGAGAAAACTTTGGAAGGTTCATAACTGCAAACCTGAATGCATGCACTAAATATGCATCGGATGACTCCATCAGCACAAAATGATGTGGAAACGAGACACATAGTTGAAAGCGTGTCTTCAGTCCCAGGCTTGTCCAGCTGCGCTAATTAGATGCGAACTAGATGTCGAGAGGTGCGTACGTCACTGAAGGTAAGATCGTGGACACTTTACTAAGCGCAAGTTGTCCGTAATTTTCGCCGCCTATTCATGTGCATAGTACGAGAGAATCACACGAAATTCTAGTCCCTTGTTCTCCTTGCACGAAGGAAAAGAGGCACACTGCCACAGAAAACAGTTGGCAGCGTCTCCGGAACTTCCGGTGATAAGGAAGCGAGCAAGGGTTTACATGACTCAGTACTCTCAAACACCACGGCATTAAAAAATAAATAACTGAAAAAGAACTACAACCGGTTTACAGGATGATTTACATGAAGCTCTTATTTTCTACACGTCATTTCACTTTATTAGAGCAGGGAGAATCGACCCGAAAGTTGGCAGGCCTGCCTTTCTCACTAACTCGGGAAGCTCAGCCTACGAACAAAGATGCAGCGTCTGGGCGATGTGGCTCGCGTTGCGTCCCTGCCAATGCACACATTGTAATGCATGGCTTCGTTATTATGCCCCTCCCTGCACATTTACACTACCTAATGAATCCCTTACTCTCTTGTCCTGACAACACATGACTTTCACTCAAGCACTGCAGCTCACATACTTATCCGCTCATTGAATCGCTGACTCATCGCTACCATCGCTGCGAATTCTGTTGTGAGTAAATCTGTGTGCCATGTCATGTTTCTCCTTTGCTACAGTTTGAACATCAGCACTTCTTCTTCGCCTTTTTTTAATATTGCGATGAGTTCTCCTGCTTTCTCATTAGGCAGTTTCATTCCCATGTGCTGCTGGTGTGTCCAGACGGTACGATCAGCACGGTAAATTTTTACAGGCGCTGCTATTTCAGACATGCTTTCCACTTCGGTCTCACTCGACCACACCCTACACTAGCTACGCCAACGCGCAGGCCGATGGGGTCAGCGGTGGACGCAGTCCGCGGTCGGCCAGGTTGGGAAGGATGTGGCTCCGAGCGATGTTAATGTAGCTAAGGAAATGCAGTGCGTTGGTGCCCTTTCCTGCGCACTAAAAATGGTGAAATCGACTGAGCTCTAATTTTCTTTTTTTTCTACAGTTGCCGAGTACTGTGACAGAATCTTAGAACGGCAGGTTTTAGTGCCTGAATGGGATGAAAAAGCCTGAAAGACCTGGCGCACTTCCCGTGTCAGTGTTCGCTTCGGGTGAATCTTAACCCGCCGTAACCAAAAAAGAATAAAACTGACCAAGAGTGTTAAGCATTAGAAGAAAGAATAGAATCGCAAATTTCTCTCGTCTATTAGAGTTCTGTGCGAATACGCCGGCAAAGCAGTAGTATTTATTCACTCTGTTTAGTTTATCTTGTGCGGTTTCTGCGCGCTTGACGGGGAAAGCGACGGCGCACCCATCGCCGGCGGTAACACAAGTAAGCGTAGCGTCTCTTGCAATGTTCTTCATTGGTAGCTCGTAAGCAAAGAAGTAAACACCAAACCACCTAATCAGCAAGCTGCAGGTGCTCACGTATGTTGGTTGTTTTCGGTCCGAAGCTTGTTCGACGTGCAGGCAAATTACGCAAATCCCTGAAATCAGTACGGAGGAGCCTGGCCGACCCTCTGAGAGGACACGACTAGGAATTTGCTACTCGCTTCGTTTGCATAAAAAGAACGTCAGGACTCGCTCTCACCTTTACGTACATCGAGCGCAGATTGCAGGTCACCCTAATGCATTCAGAGGAGCACTGAAAATGTTCCTACCGCCTACTCCAACAATTGAAAAATATGCAGACGAAGAACTGCACGAAGAATAAAAAAATATTTGCATCTCGCAAATGGCGAACTTGGATTGAAGAAAGAAAGCAGCTCAAAAAATAACATACGTAGAAGACGGAGCAGACTGCAGCGCAGTGATTAGCGAGAATTCGGTGTGGAACACTAGACAAAAGCAGCTGGTTTCAGTGAAAGTAGTTGCTTGCTCCTTAATAAGGCTAATACTGGGAAACTGAATCAAAAGGGTCGAGGTAGTATAATTTGCGCATCCCACATGTACGACGAAGAGAACGAAATGGAGTACTGCACGGTGCCGAACTTGTTTCGTTAGTAAACCATTAGGGCGCCAAAAAGGAAAAAAAAAATTACAACTAGCTCCGGCGCAGATTTGCGGGGATGATTATTCGTTGTCGACATTTCAGGCTGACGTTTAGAACTGGCAGCGCAGACGGCGCTAATTGGTCGCAGTGCGTGACGGAGTAGCAAATTAGGAGAGTCGTGTTACAAGCATGAAGCTTCTGCGTTACTGTGAAGCAACAGATGAATCGAGAGGAAGGAGACTTCTTTTTTATTACACACACCGCTCATTGACGCACACGTGCACCCACACGCGCAATAATAAAAGCTACTGCTTTTGATCTTGACTTAGTAAATGCGGTGACTTCATGAAAACATCTGTGTCTTGTACCTCCTGCATTTTATTGACTATTACTAATTAAAAGAACCAAAGAATACATAGGAACGTTAGAAAGCTGGAAGATCTAGTCTCTCACTAGCAAATGGCTATGCCATTTATTGACTTGCAGGAAGCTTGCTCCTAGCAGGCACATTAATTTGCCAGCACGGCAGTGTACAGCGCCGAAAATGGCTGTTTGCGTCAGAGCAGTTTATGAAATCATGTAGGAATATAAAAATTGCTGCAGCTTCTTCCCGCCACTGTGCACTGCGTACAGCAGAAGCGGACCGCGCTAGTGGATCGCGGATTACCGTATGCTATAACTCTCTATTGTCGCGTGCCGGGTGCGTCACGGAGGGATGCGATTTGATTGACGTGGCTTTGCGCCCTCCCGCAGGCGCGCGGTTTTCGTATGCGCGAGAAATGGCCCAAATTAGTTTATTCATAGGGGTGACGGTAGTCTCTTTTTGGAAATTCTAAAAACTGATATGGCTATTACTAAAGGTCGGCTTCAAATTTCTAACTGCAATCAGATGGCTGTCACAAATTGTAAAATTATTAAAGTTTCGTTAATCACTTCACTAGTTAACATGGTTCACCTGTCTCTTGGCGTCCACCAACACTTATATTACTGCGCCGCAGAAAGTTTGCCTTTGAGTGAAAAGCCCCATTTTTTTAAAATTTGTGACGGGCTTCAATTGAAACACCTGGCATAATAAATACCGAGCAGACAACGTTCTTAGCACCACAGTTACTCTAGAAGCCTAGGCTGGAGCAGCCGCGGTGGCTGAGGGGTTATGGCGCTCGGCTGTTGGACCGAAAGACGCGGGTTCGATCCCGGCCGCGGCGGTCAAATTTCGATGGAGGCGAAATTCTAGAGGCCCGTGTGCTGTGCGATGTCACTGCACGTTAAAGAACCCCAGGTGGTCGATATTTCCGGAGCCCTTCACTACGGCGTCTCTGATAGCCTGAGCCGCTTTGGGACGTTAAACCCATATAAACCAAACGCAAACCAGAAGCCCAGGCAGCATATACGGAGAGGAAGAAACAAGAATGGGAACACGATTGGAGCACAATCCGATGTGGAAATATCTTTCACGCACAAAGATTTTGAATACAACCACAAATGTGTCCCCTGCGTCGCTTTGTGGCGAAGAAGAATAGCAACACGCGGGATGCCTGCGCTCCTGATTACGCCACGCACTGCCATGTATCTGGGGCACGTAGCCTATTGCGAATGCTATGTGCGCACTCGTGAAGAAACGGGCGTTTTCACGCATCCTTACTTTCGAATTCCGCTCTCGTGACTCGACAGCGTCGTCGCGAAAGGCGCGCGCTCCGCATCTAGACAGCGTCGTACACAACGTGTGAATTCCCAATGAGCTTCACTAAAAAACCCGAAAGAAGCAAGGAAACGAAAGGAAGACATTATGCAAAAAGCTGCATGCAAGAAAAATAACAATCCTCTAAAATAGGAGAAGCAAACGAAAGCTCAGGGTGAGGCGGAAAAAGGTTCCATTCGTTGATCTCCCTGGAATGCAGCCCACGTACACTTGGCGTCTCCTCGTGGTTCATTCGTGTTTTCGAAAGCCATATTAGGGTTTGATTCCGCGATTCGCATGGTATCCTAAGTGGGGTAATGCAGCGGCCAGAATTAGCTAGGGAAAAGCTTGTGTGGTTTGCTAGGCATGGAGAGGGAAAAAAAGAAGCTCCTGAAAACCTTCTATGCACTTGCATAATGATAAGTAAATGGACTCTAAAGCTCGTGCGATCTGGAACGAAAAGAGCGGGAGCTGGATCAGCATATCCATGTGTGCAATTCAGTCTGAAGAGAAGTCTGAAGCTCTTTTAAAGAATATGCGCTTGATATCAGAAACCCAAACAACGCGCTTTGTGGAAGAATACTTGCCCGCCTATTGTTTTTAATGATGGCCCGTTTTGTGAGGCTTGCAGTTAGAATGTGATGTGACCGATGTCAGCGATATCAGGCTTATTATTCTAACCGTTGAAGAACATTGTCTTGCAACGCATACTCAAGGAAAGATTTTTACTACTTCCAACAAGCTTGAACGGAAGTAGTCAAACTGTAGTTTGCATTGATTTTATTGCTCTTTAATGACTGCATATTTTTTGTAAACTGATATATCCGGTCCGGGATGTGACGGCTTTGTTCCCACACTCCGGAACAAGTGCCCCAGCTCCTGGTCCGTCGTAGAGTCCAGAGAACTATCCGACTGGACGATTCAAGGACATACCTCTAAAAAAAAAGAAAGGAAAGTTATGCGAAGATCTTTGGTACTAGTGGCCGGGCTGAAATGTTTGCCCTGTGGAGCCATTGCCGCAGAAAATTATATATCACGCCACTGATATTGAAGCCTTTTCGTCGCTCTGATATCGAAAGCGGACGCTGTGCCTTCCACGTCGTTTTTGACACCAAAAACAGTCTCAAAATGAAAGCAGTGTCCGTCCTTCGACGAGCTCGGCCATACAGCGTCAATGGCGTGAAAATGGACACACGTCTCTACTGAAACAAGGGAAACGCGTCGAACGCAGCGATATTTTGGTTACTTTGTTTCTGTATTGCTTTAAAGTGCACCAAACGAACAAAAAAAAAGAGGAAGAGAACATCGCTATCGATTTTCGTTCCCTCGTGGTCTCCACAAGGCAGGGACTACGTGTCTCTTTTATCGCAGCAGTTGGGTGTTCTTTTTTGCTAGAGCCCATATCTTCTTTTCGTCTAAATTTTATGTTGACGCCACCAAAGATGGAATTTCTCTCAGCAAGCTATTTTAGAGGATTAGACACAGTTTAGGTTCAATTTTATTCATTTCTTGTCTCAGATGCCTTATTTCTCAAAAATTGCTCAAAGCGTTTTACAGTTTGGTCAAGTTTCGACGTACTTTGAAAGCATATGAGTACTGTGTATAAACACAAGAAACGCCATCATCTGCCCTACTCCCCCCCCCCCCCCCTTTTGCACATCAAAAAATATTCGTTGAGGCATGTGGAGCGCCGTGATAACCACTTGCGATAAAAAACCGCTCCATTCGGATCGTGTACGATTGAAGTTTGGTCATCATCATCATCATCAGCCTGACTACACCCACTGCTGGGCCAAGGCCACTCCCATGTCTCTCTAATTAACCCTCTCCTTTGCCAACTGCGCCCTTCCTATACCTGCAAACTTCCTAATCTCATCCGCCCACCTAACCTTCTGCCGCCCCCTGCTACGCTTGCCTTCTCTTGGAATCCACTCCGTTACTCTTAAGGACCAGCGGTTATCTTGCCTTCGCATTACATGCCCTGCCCAAGCCCATTTCTTGCTCTTGATTTCGACTAGGATGTCATTAACCCGCGTTTGTCCCCTCACCCACTCTGCCCGCATGCAGTCTCTTAACGCTCCACCTATCGTTTTTCTTTCCATGGATTTAATATGTTAGCGCAGAAATTATGAAGGATTAAACGAAAAAAAACTATGACCAGTACAGGATGCTAGCTGGTGTGCTAGCATTCGAAAGTGAATATCAAGTTTTGCAAGCGCCTATATAATTTAAGAAATTTATAGGTCACGAATTGACAATAACGGGCATTTGGTCCGTTTTGTGCTGCCAGTCAGAGTTGTGTGAAGTGTCAACTCTAAGGTGACGAAGCAAATCGAAGGCTCTGAGGCACTAAACTTCCTTTTATCCAACGAGTGTCGATTTTTTTTTCCCGCAATGGATGTAAAATCAGAGACGCGAAGTTGTTAAACACTAGTTTGCTGTTGCACATTCGCGGCTCCTGTATCTTTACAGAGCTGCGTCACAGTGGCGCCAAACATTCTGACTGAAAATCAGGGCTGAAAATCACGGGCTACCCAAAACATGTCACAATCAAGCTGTGCACGGAAGCTCCATGCAGTAAGGAATATACGGCGTGCAAACGGTGTCTCGCCAATTGGCGACAGCTGGCGTTAAAGGGTTAGAATAGGTGGCCCTGTGATGCAGGCGGGATATGTCCTCGGCTATTACAATATCAATATTTAACGCAAAGGCATTTCTTAAAGTAACGGCTTTCCCTCGACGCAGCTAGGCTTGGCTCTATGGGCAACTGCCTCAAAAAATTGCGCTCTTGCTGCACGTCGCCATGACCTTGATTTCATGGTGGCTGTTGAGTAAAAGCGAAAATTTTTAATCTGTGTAGCGTTGTCTTCTTCCCATTTGACTGTATAGGCAGATAACTATTTTAAGACAGTTCACGAACTAATCGCCCATCAAGTAGCACTTATTCTCTTATCACGACAAAGACGTTCTCCTCGCAATTAAGAAGCATGTATGCCATCATTTCTTGAAAACAGCGAGTGCTTTTAACTTGCGGCACAAATTGCCCGCGTACGTTTTATGGTCTCTTTTATTGTCGAGTCTTAAACCTGAGTTGTGTGACGGCTAGAGTGAACCTGGGCAAATAAGAGTCTTGAAAACGATATAACTTGATTCATGATAGTATATAGAGATTTTTGTGTTTTCAAATATACAATTCTTAAAATATAGGCGCCGAATATTTCCGGCGTCAGAACAGCTAATTCCACTGAAGCGCTGATACTTTGCAAGCAGCGCTAAAACGTACAGGGTGTTTCACCTAAGACTTTGCATAATTTTTAAAGATAACCTTTTTGAGTTAGAAGAGAATAGCGCCTGTGGAAACAGGGGCAGAAAATATTTCTGACTCCTCTTTCTTTCCGTAATTGTTAAAACATCACAAACCCTACTTTGTCGCCATTCATTTCCCGCTTCTCATGATTATGCTTGTATCATTGGTTGATGCGACTTGTGACGTCATGAGTAACAGCTAAACAAGCATGTCACTTGCGGGCGCCGGTATTGTACTCGCAGCCGGCCGATAGCAAGCGGGCAAAATAAAAGGGAATCGTCATCAGAATTGCAAAAAATTAAGTACCAGGTAGCGACTATGTGAGAAGCAGTAGCTTGACGAAGAAGCCTTTGCGCCCACTTTCCTTCTGTCCTTCCATCTTCCTCTTTCTGCACCTGGATCTAGATCATTAAAGGCTGTGTATCTTCTCCCTTCCAGCGCCCCCCCCCCCCCCTCCCTTCGTATCTACCTCTGTCGACCCGGTGTTGCAATTCGCAAGTGAGCTCTCAGTCTTCCCCCTACGTCGAAGATGCGGCGAGCAGGCAGGTACCTAGGCTCGGAAACCAGTGGAGCACGCACCAAATGAGGCGTAGTTTCCCGCTCTCTGCTGCTCGTTTAGCTCTAAGTCTGTGAAGTGGCGTGTCTCTAGAGGGTTTCTGGATCGCTTAGAATCGTTAGCGAATGCATCAGCCGAGGTCCTAGCTTCGGAAAAGTTTGTAAGAGTGGTTGCCTTACATCGCAATGATGAAGACATGAAAGGAAAGAAATGAATAGAATACACAGAGGCTTTAGTCTGTGGAAAGGAGAGTGACGAAACAGAAAAAGTGGAAGTACAATAAGAATGAAGAAAAATAACAGCATCAGTACAAATGACGTCAGTACAGAAGAAAATTAACGAGATAGTCAAGTAATTCGTGCACAAAGCCTACAGGTCGCTGAGGTGGAACCATAAGTTGGCAGAGCACACGATAACTGCTGATACAAAAGTGTATTGTGTCGCAGTAGCAAATTTTATATTTTGTGATTTGGAAAGAGATAATCTCTTTTGCCCACATCTTGTAGCGGACGGGCATTCTGAATCTAGAACGATGATGTTTCCGTGACTGCGCACAACTAAATACGCCTTTTAGTTTTAAAAACTGCTCGCCTTAAATACGTTAAATGCAAAAGACTTGCATGTATAGCGCGATATAAGGGCACGTTAAAGAAGCCCTGAGTGTTGAAATTTATCCATAGCCGTCAGTCGTACAGTTTTTTTGTTCTCTTCCTCCTTACACCCTTCCCTTTGTCGCTTGCCTCATGGCGTCGTTCAGGCGTCGACCACGAGCCGGAGATTTACTGCGCCATTACTTTCCTTATAACACTCACAACAACACAATAAAACAGACAAAATGACGCTGTGAACGTTGTCGGCCACCAAATTACGGCTTCCCTGTTACCCCTTTGATGCCAGAACATTACGGATCAGGAGAAAGGCAGAAAACTACTCGTTCTGCTGTGCAAGACGTTCACTTGCCATTATCTTCGCAATCTTTTACCGCAGCCATCTGCAAAGACGGTAACTACCTCCCGCAATAACAAGAAGAAAACATCGCATTATTTATGTCAGGAAAAAATTGCCGCAAGGAAGTGTTTAGGTTTAGCATCGTTAACAACCTTTACATACACGACATGTTGCGAAAGTTCCAGCGCTGAGCAATGTCTATGCAACAGAAGGGGTGCACAGAAAAGCAAATATAATGGTCCTGCGCTAGCGACGCCGTGAACAGAAGGCAATATTCAGCCGTAAATTATTGGGTGTAATAGGGCTCGCGAAACAAGAGCTAACGAAGTTTCACGAAAGTGTTACGGCTATTTAGGTGCAAGTTTTTTTTTCAGTGGAGTGATCTAAGAAGCCAAAAGGTCTGAGGTGTGCTGAAAAAGACGCAGAATTTTTGCAACCGAAAAGTAAAAAGTTGAAGGAGGCAGTAGAAAGAGAGGCGAGGATACGAAGATTTCCACACCACGCAAACACCAAAGCAGTGATTTTAAGCACGCATTTAATACTATCTTCGAAATCACTTTTGTTTTTAAACCAGTTCAAGGCTGAACGATGGATTGGCGGTGCTAATTCATAAAAAAAGATAATCGTAGTGTGCACAGTGGCGTTTTCCGAGTAACCATGTTCTTTTTCTGAAACCGTGCATTGGTGTGGATACTAAGGAGTCCACTAATTGCTTGCTGAATATAGATCTCTGTTCTCTCTTAAAAACTGGTCGGAATTAGCTAACGTTTCATCTACGTGAAATAACTGACTATCGTGACTGGCCGCTGCGAAAGCGTCGGCCACCCCCAGCCTGTATCTTTAAAGGCTGGAGCATCGATTGCTGTTTCAAGACACGAGCCGGATATGATTGGCTAAGGTCTTTGTTACGCTGAATAGTTCACACGATTGCCAAAAACACAAGTGCTGGCCAATCACCAGTCAGTATAGCGCGGGAGCAATACTCTGCATTCGTTGCCTGGTCGGGTAATTCATCATGTGACTTCAGATGTGCTCCGACGTTTGAGGGGAGGGAGAGGATGAATGCGCGCAGTGACGGATGAAGATGCTTCCTGACCTCTGGAAAATTTCTGCAGCGCCAAGAGTGACGAGAGCCTAACGAGCGCATGTCACCGGCACGCCGCCTTATTCGAGTTGACCAATTTGAAAGGGCGGATTTTGCTTCACGTACGCTCGCTGCACGGGAAGTTGAGGCCAAACGAGTAATTGTAGACTGAATATAAATGGACGAAAACCAGTGAGACACCTTCAGAGAAGGCTCTCTAAAAACTGCGCTTTCTTTACATCTCTGGGCTTAGTTTCCACGATAATTTAGGAGTGAACACGAGTATAAGCTGTTCCCACAGAGATTCTCCAACTTGCAGAAAATTTACGCTGGAGAATACTTAAGATAAAAAAAACACGTGTGTTAAACCTATAATACGTTTTTTGGAGTTAAAGTAATGCGAAATTAAATTATTCTGGAGGAACGATATGCTATAAAACTTAAATTACACCAGCATACTGAAAAATATCAACTAGAGACTAACATTTAAGAACTTTAAATAGTGATCTTAACATACCCGATTGGTTTGAGACTCGGCTAATTTTACTGATTTGGCAGCCAGATTTAGGCTTAATGACAAGAAATATATGCTGCCATAAGCAGTGCGTGTATTCAGGCTGATGACGTTGAAGGAGAAGACGACAAAAAATCCTTGATATGATCTCCCAGGTAATTCTACTGTGCGAGTGCCTCGGCTACTATTGAGTAGCTAACCTTTGCAAAAGTTATTGAAGGGGCGAATCTTTCATTGCTTATTTTTCATTTAATATCTACTTGTGTTCAATTTTTACTTGATAATAAATAACTAAAATAAATAAAAGTGACGTCTATTGATGTCAGTTTCCGTGTGGAGGCGTATCTTCCGTGCAGCCAATCGGTATGCTCCCAACTGGTGACGTCACTAACCTCCGGCCTATGGGTGGGTGGAGGAAGGCGACTTCACCCTCGCCTCCCTCCAGCATGCACATCATTCGAGCCCGGGAGTCCGACTATCACATCAGTAAGTTTGGCTTTCATCAACTGCCTAATAAAAGAGCTATCGGCTTTTAGTCCCGGAAAGGTTTGTCTCCAATACTTTGTGCAGTCACTCATGTTGAAACTCAAGGGCACAAGCGTGACGGTAGCAAACACGAAAAATGGCATGCAGCCACCTTATGGCAACGCTTAAAAGCACCTACACGCTTCCGTTTTACTTTAGAGGCCGAATTTGTTCATATCAGCGAAACACAAATGCGCGAGCGAAGCTCACAAATCATCTCCGTGGTACTGTGCATGATCAAACGCTGTGAAGTAAACAGGATGAATGCTGCTGTATCTCAGTCACGAATCATTTCATACTCATTTCCGCAGAGCACTTAGTAAGCTCACTAGAAGTAATGCCACAAGCACACAGCAGCAGAGGCGAGTCTAAATCTTCTTATACGTTTTACAGTCAGCGAAAAAAACTAAAAAATAGCGATTTTTCCTGCAAAACTGAACCAGAAAGTTCTCTTAAACTGTCGCGTTTTCAGAAAAAGTGGCAAGCCAATGGTTCAAAGTTTTTCTTGTCAAGAAGAAAGAAGAGAAAACAAACAAAAACTTTGTAAAATAAGAAACTCTGAAGAGGTATCCGACTCAGAGTGATAAAAAATCTGGCGGAGAAACATGCATACTCAGTTGTACCTGAACGTCACATTTAGAACTGCATTCTCCAGAAAAGGAACACCGACGGGTTCAGGCACGTTCTGGGTTCGGCCTTTCTTTCGTATGTTTCGGCTGTGTTCCGAAAAAGCGGCTAACTTTTCGCACGGGAGTCAACGCGACGGAAGCCCGTGTGAAATAGGGAAACTTCCAGAACGACAGAACGCTGACGTCAGCTTAGAATTTTCCGACCGTACGAGCAGAAGGTATTGTGGTTATTCATGTTATATTTTTACTGAGCCTGCCTCCGTCTTCAGTTTGTCAAACCTCATTACTCCAGTGAAACTTTACCTCGCTTATTTTTCACTTTCTTTGAACTGCAGTGTCCTTCATGCTGCTGCTTTATTAAAATATAAAACAGCGAAGGAAACCAGTATCCAAGTGCGGCGAAGGCGAAAACGCGCAGTTATTCGTTTCAGGTAATAGTCAACGCAGTTAAAGCAACTCAAACTAAATTTTCTTTTTCTTTTATTAAGCTCGCCATAAATTTGACATCGGGACTGAGAATCTCTGTACCTCAAACACGCATGCAGTGAATCGTTAACGAGTTCAGTGACACACGTGGTCATTTATCTTGCTTAAAATTCTCCTGCATACGCTGACACCTGTGCGGTAGCGTATTGCGAGGTTTTTTAATATGGGGCTTTTGAATGGTAACTGAAGATTCTTTTGGTTATAGAACAGACGAAACATAAAGCTATGGTACCCTGGTCGATGGTTAGAAAAAGTATTCTGGCATAGGCTTGTAATTTACACAAAGTCAGTTAGCCTTTGAACGGCCAAACGATATTGAACTGTATTTGCTTTGCATCTTCGTGTATGAGCGTTTTGAAAGTAGCATCCTGAAAAACGTGGTCCAGAAAAATCCACCGGGTTTTTATGCATCGCCTATCGGCTTATTTGCCTCCCATTATGAAATGCCCTTCCATGAGGGTCTTAAATGTAGTATTATGGGTGATTGAAGAAAAATATAATTTCGAATATTGACATAAAATACAAGAAACAAGATAGAATAAGAGACGTCGCAGAGCGAGTAGGTTTTCGTATATACTATCCAGCCACCTGAAAATGACGGCTCCCGTAAAGCAAAACATAATCATTTATGTGCAAAAGTTAAACGCTCCCTCATCTTCCGGTTATTTTTAGAGCAATCTAAAAAGTTTCTCACAGCAAGCTCACACCTTGTGCTGCCGTTACGACCTCCATCGCAAGCAGCACATGTAATCGGCTCAATATTAGAAATGTATTGGCAAAGGCTGGTGCTACAAAGAACCGCAGTGAAACCAGCATATTCCAATATTAGGCCGATTACCTGTGCTGTTTGGAATAGCGCGGTTTCCTCCAGGTCTGCCATTCACTGCATTTGCTTTTCAAGCTGTTGCGAAACCCGGCACTAAGCTGCGGCACGTGGAAGCACTGCGCAAGCACTTGGGCCCCAGGGCAGGCAAGCGCATTCGCCGGAATCGCGCGAGAGAGCGCTGGACTGGAAAACAGCGATGCTTTGCTCTCATGTCTGTGCTTTTTTTTTTTGCATCGCATAGCTTCTTTTTTCTCCGCCCAAGCGGAACCACCAGCAGCTTTGCAGGTGTCCATGAGTTTCTTTATTCGTTGGATGTTTTTTTTTTTCTGGTTACCCAATGTTTCTCTACACTTTTTTTCTGGTTATCTTTCGTCATATTCCAGGCGTGTGCCGCAAGGAAATTCTGTTTATCGCTCCTTCTGACCGCTAGGCAATATAAATTTCTCTCGTAGCCTTTGAGGGCAAGAATACACGTGTCCAGGCAATTTCATCCACATTTGTTTAGTTTTATTTGGCAGTGAAGGAATACCTTTTTTTTTTCTGCAAACGCGCGCTGGTGCGCTTTCTTCTTTTTGGCGCTGTTTCAGAGGTTGGCGATGTTTTACTGCTTAGGACATCCTTCTCAACCCCGCATGCGGCAAATTTGACAGCGTGAGCTTGAAACCGCCAACCGGCTTCGGTCCCGAATTTTTTAAAATTGACTACCGGCTTGTGTAAACACGTTAGCGAGACCGGCTAAACGTGCATGCTAGACGGTTTTGATAATACAAATATGAGAAAAAATGTCTGAAGTATGGAAGCAAAGGAGAGGGGAGACGGCGTCTACGCGACTAAATTCTCGGCCATGAACTGTCACGAATACGTGCCTGGACATCACCGAACTTAATGTATTTAAGCGTTGAACATAAAAAAATTAAGATGGAAGACGGAAGCCTCTCCTGTCATGTGTGTTCTTTTGGTCTTTTTGAACACTTTTCCCTCGGCGATCATTCTGCATAATTAGACCAAGCCCGGGTTTTGTTCCAACTTTGCATACCACCCGGCAGAACCAGAGGAGGCAATTGACTGACGCTCAAATAGTGTGATGCGATGAACTGCGTAAGCAGCATGCTCTTTTTGGATGATGCTTTTCATTTCACGCTTTGCCATTTTATAGTTTTCCAGTTTATGATTTTGCCTATTGCCACATCTCATTGCCTTAAATTTTGCCCCAGCTTAATTCTATTTACTTTTTATGGGCTTTATAGCTGAATATGAATTTTCTGCTTTACATTTTCACCTTTTACACTTCGCTTTACTCTGGCTGGTTTTATGGCTCGCTAATAATTTTTATGTTTTTACAATTGTTGCATTGCGTTGTGCTCGCTTTCGGCTTCACTTTCCTTATCTCTGCATTCGCCGCTTGCTTGCAGGTGACGTTGCATCTCCTTCCCCATCAATATAGGTTTTCTCACTTGTATGGTTGCGGGGCGCTACGAGCGATCGGCTCGCTGCCGGCGCTCGAGGCTACGAAGCATTAGAGTTAGTGTTTAAGTACCTAGAGTTGCGTGTTTGTTTTCTGTGAGCCGCTCACGCCTCTTTTGGCTGAACGTCATCACATCGTTCAAAAGCATTCATGCATTGCGGGCAAGCCAAGTCCTTCTCATCATTTAGCATTAGACCGTTGCTGACAATCCATTCGTACACTTACTGTTCTCGTGATTTGCGGTATTTTGTTTCGTCCGAGTGCGCATGTTCACTGATAATGATGTTTTCTGGTCCATGACACGCAGTTTTATCACAAGCGTTCGCCGATTGTCAAAAGAAAACATTTGTGATATGTGTCGTTTAGAAAAGATGGCGCCACCCATCCACAACATAGCGAGTATTTTGTTCTTAATTCAGCGAGATTGGCCGTGTTGCAGCCGACGCATTAGCTAGCTTTGTCATTCCGTAGAACTAGAATCGGCCTTGAATAAAGGAAGTTTGGGAGCCAGAATCAAGCGGATTGAGCTTGCACTCGACCTAACCACTGGACCATGTCCGCCTCCTGCATGCAAAAGTTGCGGCTTTCCCTCATAATTTGGATGCTTGGGGCAGCAATATGGCGGACCTGCGCGCAACTCTAGGTACTATACAGTAACTGTACACTTTGTCTGCATATATCGGTGCGTTCCTACGTGTGTCCGTCGAAGAAGGCGAGAACTCGACCAAAACTTGGAGTAGCCTTCAGCGTCGCCTTTGAGAGTAGAACGCGGTAGCGTTATCAGACCGTCGCTGCTAATCGGCAGCCGCTGTATGCAGCCGCACGGGGTGGGAGATATTCCGCTTTGCCGCAGACGAACGAGACCGCAGCGCCACTCGGCGGACTCCGCGAGGGATGGAAACATTTCGTCAGACAGACGAGACCTATTGCCAAAATTGTATCGCATCACCACGTGGCGGCACACCTGACGGCCCCGCGGCGGGTTTATCTCTCTCTCTTTCCCCAATTAGTGGAGCCAGAATCACACCTTACACATCGATACACTACACATACGCACGCACCAAGACGTACAAGTACAATGGGCATCTCAGAAATAATAATTAACTATACACGCATCAGTACATGTCCTCAAGGCACCACAGCAAGTCAAAGACCACAATGCATTAACCAGGTTCACCTCTATCCCCCTTGAACCGAGGAGCGTTTGTTACCTATTAAAGTGAGACGGTTTCGAAATTTTAGGATTCGTGGGTTCGAATCTCACCTAATCGTCCCCTAGTTACCTTTCACCGAAATTACTTTGCTTTTCTTATATAAACGTCCTTGAGACGTGTGCGAGCAATCCGAAGCAAGCTAACACCTATTGACGTCGCTGATGACTGAGCTTACGAAAAAATTTTGTACTGCTAAAAAATGAACCATCTTCGGCCGATACTTCCTGAAGACATAAGATATATTTGCCCTCCGGAACGTTTATCGTAGTTTAATAAACTTTACACTCACGGAGGCGTTTAGCTGTAACATGCGTGAAGAAAAATGTAGATATGAAAAGGAATGTACTAAGCCTAGGTGCATACATATTAGCTGTAAAGATGCTGGCACTTTGAAGGCTGAATCCTGGAGTTGAGGTCTGCCCTGACTAAGGTTAGTTCATCACCTTTGCCACGTGCGATATGAAGCGCTAACTTGAGACAAACCCAAGACTGAACTGTGCGTCGCTGGCATCCTAGAAACACGCACGCCACACGCGCCGCAAACAGAAACTTCATTTAAGAGGATGACTTCAGGTTGCTTGGGAAGCAAACTAATACACAATAGAACGATGTGCAAAGTAAAAAGGGTTCCACCTTACACGCGAGAACCCTTGGTAGCTCACAGATACTTTGCCACTCGCTCAAAAGGCCCAAGGTTCTTACCCACAGCGTGTAATAAGAAAAAGCTGCGAAATTGCACCCCCCCCCCGCTTCCTCCTCCCTCTGAACACGACCGCGAAATTTCAGGCAAATTTTATGCCTTGTGTTTCTCTGCCGTATTCAGCGCATCGCGTCTATGATGAACGATGCGTTTTACGAAGTGTCTTGGTAAGAAAGCACGGCACCTCACGAAGAAGAGAACAATAACGGGCACAATATAAGGAAAGACAAAAATATATAGCTATAGATTGAACATAGTTCCCCGCTTCAGTGAGAAAAAGTACCTGAAGCCTGTTATTCATAGGTTACACGATGCAAAAGCGAGGGAAGATTTATTATCGTTTCTGTTCTTGGGCAAGTGTGCGAGTCCTGGCTGCATTTTATGTAAAGAATAGGGTTTCTTGGGGGGACAGGAAATAAAGGGGAAAAAAAAGTTCGCGTGAGCTCGCGAAAATTTCGCTGTTCAAGGGGCTAAGAACGCGCCTCTTAAATTAGTTTAAACTCAAAGTGCAGACGCAGCAAAGAACTGAGGAGCTAGTTTTTTTTTGCACGAAATAATATTTTAACTCGCCTCAGCTTTTGAAAAAAGCAGTGCGTCAAATTATTTTGCTTTTGTTGAAATGTAAATGTGCCATGAGGAAAGTGGTGGCTAACCCGCTGTAATTGAGACACGTATTTGTCTTCAGAGGGTCAGTTGGAGTTGCATTGTGCTTCAGCTGTCGACGAACGCGGGACGAAGACTTCTCAACGTTCAAGCGCGCCAGAGCTCGCTCAAACTTTTTGTACTCCACAGAGTCCTTCTTGTAAATTTGTAATGCAGGCCTACTTGTGTTCACAGCCAGTAGGAGGTTAGGCCTAAAGATACCGTGTACTATTTTGACAAAAGAAAATTAAAATTTAACTACAAGTGTAAGAAAAATGAGGACGCCGCGAAATTGTGAGCCCTTGCATATGAAGCTCGATCTGCAGTTGGTGGGGATATTGAGAGTGTGGTGCAGTTGTGCTCTGCAGCCCAAAGGACATTCACCAGCACTACAGGTGTCTTCCAGATGCAGGTTTTTCTCAGCTGGGTGCAGCCCAGAAAGGCCATTTGCTTCACTTCCTTTCTCGCTGCGCAGAGTTTTCGGGCTTTCAAATTTCGTCTCTGCCTTGCGGAATGTGAAAAGCGCCGTAGTGAAAGGTTGACGGCTGATTTTTCATTACGTGAAGTTCGTTAACTTGAACCAAGATACCAAGACGCGGGCACTGTTACCCAACCTGTCGTACGTGGCTGTAGCCAGCTTGGTCGCAGTTTTAGTACGAGAACGCCGTACCCTCTGAACGGCGACATGCGGTACCCAGGCAGCAATTCGGGAGGGCAAAACTTTTCATCCAAGACTGCAATCCAAGCATTGGGTCTCTTCTAAACAGATTCACAAACTTTTCAATGAAGTAGATGAAACTTGTTATAGCAATACGTAGGGCCCACAATATAAACGGCTATCAATCAACTCCCTACGTCGTAGGAGTTCTTCACAGGCCCGTACTACAAAGGAACGCTGAAGAAAGAAGACATAAAACGCCATTAAAAAGGAGCTCTCAGTCCATCATTTCTATGGAAAATGGTTTTGTCAGCAGTGAAGTTTCTTAATCGCTATGTTCGGCTGCAAAAGCTTTTCTCAAAGTTCTCCTCTGGCTAGAGAAAAAAAAAGATTGAGCTCCGCCGGATTGAAGTTGGTCGTATAGCCACTCTTTGCCGGAGGGTACTTAGCTCCAAACAGATGGGTTGCTTTGACAGACCTCGAAGGTCTCCACTTAATGGCTGCTCGGAAAGCACGCAAAAAAAGCACACCCAGGAAAAAAGGCATCGTTCTAAATAAAAATGTTGAAATAAAAATTATTCCACCTCTATAATCCGCAGACAAAAGCATTAAAAAGGCAGAAAAAGAAAATTTTGAAGAATGGAACCGGCAGCTAAAAAGTGTTTTGTTGTCTTCAGAATGACAAACATGAATGACGGCCGAATGAAAGATGGTGCGCTGCCGTGAAAATGCATGAATAGGGCAACGATTTTCTTCTTAAAAATTGCTTAAGCAGTGAGCAAAATCAGAACATGGTAATAAATGCTTGAATTATAGATCTTTTCCTCCTTGCACAGTAGCTTACAGCTTATGATTAATGGGGGTTTAACGTCCCGATGCGGCTGAGGCCATGCGCTGTAGTGAAGGGCTCCGGAAATTTCTACTGCCTAGAATTCTTTAAAGTGCACTGACATCGCACAGCACACGGGCCTCTAGAATTTCGCCTCCATCTAAATACGACCGCTGCGGCTGGGAACCTGGGTCTTTCGGTTCAGCAGCTAAGCACCATGCCCACTGAGCCAGTGCAGCGGCTCACAGTAGCTTACAGTGCATATCTCCTTAAGCACTACCAAACCCCGCACGAAAAGTATAATAACCAATGACAGGATCATATGATGTTTATAAAAAGCCAGCCCACTTTCCATCTCCGGGAAATCTGACAGCCAGGAGAACATTTTGATCATCAACGAATCTTATATTAGCCTGAGCAGAAGAAGAGCAGTTGCATATGTTAAACAAGAACTCTGCGAGGTATATGATCAATCAGCACCTCACGCATCGGCATCACCTGTTCAAACATGTCACATTTCATAGGGTGATGTTACGTTAGTAGAGCTCATAGTAGAAACGTGGGCACTGCCAAACTTTGCAACCTGCCACTGCCACCTAGCTTCGCACTCGTCGTCTCTTTACCGATGATCTCCTGGGACTCTTCATCGCGTTCGCGATATCCCATAGCGGTGTGAAAGCCTCGGCAGGTCTTTCCGGTAGAAATAGAAACAAGCTGGAAACACACGGCGAAAGAGCGAACGCGTGTAGGTGTCCATGCAGCGCCTCGCGTTTCGGACGGTATGATCAGACCTTCTCATCCATTCTATTCAGTGGCCGCATTGATTGCTATACACGTGCTAAGTTTTTTTCTGAACTCCTTCAACCGAGACGGCCGGCTAGCCGGAGGTACTAAATTACTACTAATAAATCACTACTAGTAATGCCGGCTTCGGTAAACGCCGGCGCCTTCAGTGAAAATGAGAGTCTCTCCTTCAGGGTTTCCTCGGTCTCTGGGTGCGGCTTGCACTCACGCACTTTCTTAATCGTCATTTATCAACTTTATTCCGTGCGGAGGTCGCTAGGGAGAACTTGAGACTAGCGTCAAAAGGAGAGAGCTGCTGGGAAAAAGGAAACGAACACCGAACAATAAACCATTACTTGTGTGCGCAGCTCAGATAGGGCACGAAATGCGCTAGCTTTTGCTTTACAAGTAGGTTTAATATTGTCCAGATATTTTGCCATGTTTATTCTGAAGATAAAAATGACAAAGATAACTTATATACGAAAACAAAAGACAGAATAAGGGCAACTTAGTGTAGGCCATCTGTAATTGTACATAAATGCTGTTACTCTATCGAAGATCAGCTTCGGTCTCTTTTGCTCTTAAACTAATAAAAGTTGCTTGCACATAAAAAGACTGAACTGAACAAGACTCGAGAAACGCTTGACATAATCAAATGACCAAAGAAGTGGTTCTGAGTTACGACAAGCCGCGTGGTCTTTGCTTCACTACATGAGAAATCAAGTGCATGGTGTGAAGTTCTTGCGCAAGATGTCACTGGGAATGAAAGTTGCGGATGACCAATATTCTCAGTAAAGAAATGTACTCTCAGTGTTCATGTTGGACCAAAATGGCTTAAATCATGGGCACTGTAAAAATACCGTTATAAATTACTTTTTCTTAGAACACACGGTTTGTGAAAGTTAAGGGAATTTGAACATCTGTGCAGAAATATTTACGACTCCAGCTATATTATTTAAAGTGCTTCTAAGTGCCTTCAACTAGCGTGCGAGCTGCATAAAAACGCTTCAAATGTTGCTTGTTCTATTGCACTGTTTAGCGTAGGTAAATTTGGATGTAATAAATTCCACAAAGAAGTTTGTTATTGCACGAATTTAGTTTAATCAGAAGGAGGAATTTCACGTGCTCCTGTATTTCACATGCACATATGTGAGGGCAAGTAGGCAGCTGCAATGTGAGCTCACTTAATTTGTTTAACAATGATGCAATGGTGATGAAATGCATATTTATTGATAGTGTTTGCAACGTCGCCGTGGAGCAGCTCAAAACTCTGCGGAGAGTTTATCTGAACAATGCTTGGCGTAATTATAAGGCATTCCGAGCCTAAAAAATCTCAGACAAGACGTTCATGAGAAAGGCTTTCATTTTCTTACCAAGAGATGTATGTATTTTAGCATTTACCCCCATCAGTAGACATGACATGACTAAAGCACAGCTACTGTGAAAACTGGTGCCTCTCAGCTCACAGCAGCCAATCTTGTCACCAGTCAGTGAGTCACACACAGATAAGCCATCTGGCATACCCACGAGCCAGCATCGCGTAAAAGGCGTTAAACTGCAACCACTTGTTGACAGCTTTCACTGCGGGGAACAAAAAATATTACGACACATCGTTGACAGAAGCAGGAGCTACCAACACAAACGCACAAGACAGCTCAGGCTTAGGAAGAATGATAGAGACCAAGAATTGTGCTTCAGGTCCGGCGGTAAGGATGTTGGGGTTTAAAAATGTAAAACATAAAACTGGCACCCTCTGAGATACATGAGCGCTCCATCATCTAATGCATTTGCCGCGTGGCAGAAGAATGAACCTGAAGCGGCAGCACGTCTGGCGATGACTGATGGACACAGCCCAGAAGACCGCTTCACAGCCGCTTGAGAGGTTTCAATAGTTCCGTGACAAGGCGTAGATATTCACTGTCAATTTTCAAAATCTCCCAAGAAATGCATAGCTTGCCGCAAGAGAACTGCAACACATTGACCTTCTTTATCTTTTTCATTTTTTTACTTTGTTGCTCTGCTGCCGTGCGAGAAATGTAGAACGAAAGAGCTTCCCAGCATGTCCCGGTTAGCGTGCAGGGTTGTCCCCCTGGCACTTACCGGAACGCGGTAGTTTTGTAGTTATTTCTCTATTCTTGCGCCATCGTCTCGCAGCGCCTCAGGCGTCGATTACGTAAGCGACACGCGGCGCTGGGGCCTGCCGCGTCTCCTCTCCCCTCATGCGCCCCATCATCAAGCCTGCTTCAAAGTGGAGCCACCTCTGTACCGCACGACAGATAATTCATTAAAAATAATATACAAAAGCGTTGGAAAGTGAGTATTTTCGCATGTTTACTTCTGTACAAAGTATAAATCAACAGAAAGATATTCTTGAAAAAAAAAGAAAGAGTGCTGTAGAAGAAATAAACACAAAAAAACTTTCGTCAAATCAATTGAAGCCTACGCTGATGCTTCACATTAACGCGGAAAATAAACTGAGAGCAGAGGCTAGCACTATCATAGCACGTAAAAAGCACGTATCGATATGCGTAAGAGTGTTCTTGCAAAGCACACAGAAGGAAGATGCAAGAGGATTTTCATGGCCATCTGCGATTTTTCAAACGCATAAGTTTGAATGGCAACCACGGTGATACCCCGATCACTCCTCTCCTGCACTGCAGCTGCAGCACTGAGAGAATGTGCAGCTGCGTCGCACATAATTGTAGACACTCGCTTGTAAGTCATTCAGGTCACTTAGAGGAGTGATATTCGCGTCACATGGTAGGCGGTCCAAGGGGATCGCCCGCGATCAGGTCCGCTCGCCTGAACACTCCATTAGCGTAGATGGGCAGTGCTGTTTGGTCTCCATGCTGGCGGGGAGCGCGAATTTTAGTGTGCGATTATACGGCAGCTGCACATTCGCTTAGCAGAGTTGTGCAACCATGGTTTTTTTTCTGTATGTGAGGCGCAGTGCCACTTTCCTAATACACAGTTCGTCGGCAGCATAGATTACCGCTGACCACGATTCGTTACATATGCGGTCACTGAAGCAGCTCATCAGCAGCAAGGCTCTCGGCCACAGGCACATGGCCACGCTGGACAGCTAGCCCGTGGACCACAGACCTTGATCAGCAGTGGTTTCCCCGGGCGCCATCATAACCTTCTTAGAACCGGCCGAACGGCGCGAATTCGTCGAATCATGGCTGTTGTTTTTGTAGCCTCACATGTTTGTAAGGCGAAGGAGCGGGGCAATTGGACGTAGAAGCTCTGCGTGTATTTCGTCTGCTGCTGCAGCACGAGTGTTCGAATGGAGGTTTGGAGTGAATTTCAGAAGCCTCGCATGGCCGAATTTGTCAAAAGCTTTTCGAAAAAAAAAAACACCAATCGGGCTGAATGGCGGCTAGAGATTTTGATGACTCAGGTTTCACAACACAACAGGATTTCTATATAGATTTCGTGGTCAGCTTCTCTGGTTGTGGCATATGCACAGCAAGATCTTTTGTAAAATACTGATTTGTTTCTTCGGTTTTTGAAAATCTCACAGTTCGCTGCTGGTTTCCTTTATGTCTGTTTTTTTATATACTAATTTTTTTAGACAAAAACTGCAGCTTCCCAAATTTTAGTGTTCCAAGATGAATTAAGACATTAAGCTCTTGTTCAGGACTTGAAGAACGAAGATGAAAAATTAGCTAACGATATTTTTACGGCATATTTGTCATTATTGATGCCATTTCCGTATGTTTCCGTCCCACGGGGCTGGTTACTCAGCACTGAATGGAAATATTGTTTGGTGGGCCACACACAAAAAAAAACTAAATAGATGTCATCTCGGCACGGCCTCAACGAGCAACCGGCAGCTTCAACAAGCGTGGTCTTTTAGCACTTTCACGAGCTGATTGTGAGCTTCTGAAAGCCGTCTCCTTGACTTCGCAGCTTCCGCGACGTATCTCCGCCTACGTGAATGGTCTGCGTCACGTGACTGCGAAGAAGAGAGATCAGCGGCCTGCTGCGTGCTGTTCATTTAGACTGTCGATTTAGAAAGGGCCGAGTTTGTCCCGAAACGTTAGGATTTCGTTTTAACAACCCTTGTAAGCTGCAATAGTGTTTAGAATGGCAACGTCATTGAAACCAAGGCCACAACAAATTTTTCATGAACCTTCTCAGCGCAACTGTTTCTTAGAGGAACAAGTGTAAATGTTTCGATGTTTGCGTTTTGAGCGACCCCAGCGCTGCCTATAATAGACAACCCACAAAAACGCTATGCACATCTGCTTCTATGATTTCTGTACAACTGCAGATGAAGTCCGCGGCACCTTGTCGTGCTTTTTGCTGCAGCTACAGGCCTCTCAGTGACTCCTTGCTAAGTCCCTCAACAATCTGCAGAACGTCGTCGACGGACAGCGGACAGCAGCACCTAAACTAACGTAAATGTAACCTTGAAAACGTAAACACGCCCCTTTCTCAACACATGTGACAGTCGGGAATCCCTTGATTAGATAGGAAGGGAAGTTCCTGGCAGCCATAGCCAGTTGCATCGCGTTGTCGAGGAACGGAAAGGGCGAATAAAAAAAGAGAATAGGTGCACAGAAAATTCAGCTTGCCACTTTTTAATGCAGTCATATTACATTTGCGAGTAGCCCAGGAACGAGTGACAGGTTTTTATGGGGATGATATTGAGCGTTCATATTTTCGGTTTCGTAGGGAGCGGAAAGGGTCGATAAGCAGTGTATCTTTAAAACCTGCTTTAGTACTCTTACAGACTCATAAAGAGCGGTATCTTGGCGCCACCTCGAATTAAAAGCACGGTCTCCAATGTTCCCTTCAACGCATTTATTCCAGTTGCATTTAAAATATTTTAGGGGCAAGAAAATTTAAGTTTTTTATCCATACATATCGCTATTTGAAATTATTAGGATTAATATAGGAATCTTTTCAAATCCTGATAAACCAATCATCTTACCCGCAGGTGATTGACACATTAGCTTCTGTTGTTTGTCATTGGTCACCAGGCTACTGAAATATTTCAAGAGACGATGTTGTTACTATATTTTTTGACAGTTTGCTTTCACTGGTGCTCTGCTAGCGTGGCGTATGAGAATACCAGTCCTCAAAGAGCCCGTCAATCTCTTCTGACACCACTCAGGAAATGAACCTGGTTGTTAGAAACGGCTATATAACGCTGGGCATCGAAGACTATGGCCAGTTCGCAAAGTGTCAGCCAAAATTCTGGCTAACTGAGGCGCTGGTTCAAAGAGACGTATGAGAAAGAAAAAAAAAACATTGTCAGACGAGATGCACACCGGGGCTTCACTTGTTGGCACATTCATACTGGTAAGCATTGTGATTATATCCGGCCTAAGAGAGGATGCAGAGGCTCACCGCCACTTCCGGTTTTTTTTTTCATTCGTGACAGTCAAACTTCAGTTCTCAATAAAGAGGCACAAACATGTAGCTTCAATGCGTCCCGCGGACCCATTATTTCGTCGAAAATCTATGGCCTATGGAAGTCAGGGCACGCTGCTTCGTGAATAGATAGGACACCAGGGCATCAGTGCTGCATTGCAACATTACAATGGAAAATAAACATTTCATGCAGTAATATTTTTGGCTGTCGCTTCCATTCTCCTTTTTTTTATATATAAACGTATGACTTTGTGAGATGTCTCGGGGTATCAGTTTCGACACTGATGTATGGAGCTGTCACACGGTTTCAGATTATGCTGAAGATGGTGTTTGCTAAGCGCATGCCAAGATGGTGCACAGAATTCGCAATGATTAAAGCCGCAAGTAGTGCGTGGGATTGCTGTGCCCTCACTGAAACAAAGCTCAACCATTCTGCAGTCACACATCTTTCACGTCGACATCGGCGTTCTGCCTTGAGACCGATTCTGCTTCGCTCTCATTATTTAATCATCCTCGAGAGAAGCCATGAGGGATACAAAATAATTTGTGCATCGCGCGAAGGCATAACCACACGAGTAACGTAGACGTAAGAGGTCGGCGCAAGCTTTCAGGTGAGGGGACGCAGTCCAAGAGTTCACCGAGAAAAGTGAAGCACTCTAACTCGAATGGTTTTCCTATATTTATGCCTCAGGGGTTTTTTTTGTTTTTGTACGCTGTGGTCTAATTTCTTCACGAGGCCCATGGATCGAACGCACACCTCTCTCCTACTTGTCTTCCTTGCTGCTTTTCTCATTGTCATTTTTGTGTCCCCTGCCTTTCTTGGTTGTTTTAATTTATGCGAATTGGTAATCTTTTCTTAATCTTATCCTCCTATTGTTTTGTTCTCAAAAACATTCACAGGCACTTTAGCCGCATCGCTTCAGCCAAGCAGTCGGTGTTTATTTCTAAACTTTATAATTTAAGACACACAATATACTCTATTTAGTTCACACTGAAGTAGAGCGCAGTAATGAACGCGATCCGCGTATCTTATTTTGAATTTATAGTTTCGTACATTTCATACTTTGAAGTCTATGAAGACGACCTACTAGAAGTTGCCTCTGCACCTGAGCCTCAAATCGCTTCCTAATTCCCTAACAGGGGCCGAGTGACATCCTTCCCTTGCGATAAAGCCTTTATTCATTCATTCATACTTTCAGGAGCAAATAGAAACGGTTTATCTGTAGCTAATGTCCTAGCCGGCTATCACGATTGGCCACAGCATAAGCGCTGGCCAATCAGCAGTCAGTTTGAGGTGGTAGCAGTTCTCTGCATGCGTCGCCTAGTCACCAGATGCAGCACGCAGCTTTCGCAGCGCTGCGCCGTTTCGCATGGTGAAAACACAGAAAGGCACGCAGTGACACAGCAGGATGTTGTGTGACCTCGTGAAAATGACTGCGGCGCCGGGGAAACGGAGGAGCTGCTAACGAGCCCGTGTCACCAGCACGCCGCTATATCACTGCACCCAATGGGAAAGGATGGCCTTTCCTTGACGGGCCGCCGCTGCACTGGCATTTAAGGTGAAGCGGGTAATAGAGCACCAAACGTAAATAAAGGGAATGTAGCGAGGCTCCTGCAAAGAACGCTCGTTTAATTACCATGTCTATTTTGAATTTAAGTGTAAAGTTTCGGGGCCATTTGAGCAGTCCATTTGAGCTTTACGACCATTTGAGCCATTTGAGTTTTACGACGGACGGTAACCCTTTCTTATTCATATCCTCCTAATGTTTCATTCTCAAAAAAACATTCAACGACACTTAAGTAGCATCGCTCCTGTCCAGTAGTCAGTTTAGTTTTAATATTTTTAGTTAAATAATAGAATATTTTTATTTCTTTCACACTGAAGTACACCGTAGAAAAAAACGCGATCCGTATGTCTTATTTGGAACTTATAGTCTTGTACATTTTGTACTTTGATGTCTTTGAAGACGACCTATTAGAAGATTCCTCTGCACCTCCGCCCCCATCCATCCATTTAATCATCAACAGCGGACGAGTGTCATCCTTTCCTTGCGATAAAATGCTTTAATCATTAATTTATTAATATTTTCAGGAGCAAATAGGAACGGTTGATTTGTAGCTAATGTCCTAGCCGGCTATCACGATTGGCCACTGCACAAGCGCTGGCCAATCACCAGTCAGTTTGAGGTGGTAGCAGTTCTCTGCATGCGTCGCCTAGTCACCAAATGCAACACGCAGCTTTCGCAGTGCTGGGTGGTTTCGGATGGTCAAAGCACAGAAGGGCAGGCCTCGTGAAAACCTCGTGAAAACGACTGCGGCGCCGGCGAAGCGAGGAGCTGTTAACGAGCCCGTGTCACCAGCATGCCGCTGTATCACCGCGCCCAATGGGAAAGGATGGTCTTTCCTTGACGGGCCGTTGCTGCACTGGCTTTTAAGGTGAAACGGGTAATGGAGCACCCAACGTAAATAGCTAGACGCCTGCAAAGAACGCTCGTTTAAATAGCGTCTTTTTGCATTTCTGTGTCAAGTTTCGAAGCCATTTGAGCGGCGCAGAGCGTCGTAAACTGCTGAAGCCGCGTTCTCAAAAGTTACAGTAATCTATACTCTCGAAGCTATTGAGAACAGAAAAAATAGGTGCGTTAAATTATCGTTTAAATGTTTTATGATCGACGTAAAGGAAAAAAAACAGTATTAATTTGGATTTATTTTATTCCATGTTACGGAAGTTGCAGCAACACGTTGAAATCTACCCGAGGAGAGCACACTTTGTGATCTTTGCACAGTAGCATAAAAATATCACGTTGGTTTCAGCATAGCTGTTGGATTCTTGTAAAACCGCACCAACTACGACTAACAAGAACATGAAGGACACGGGACAGCACACGTCCCATGTCCTTTTCCTCCTTGTCCGTCATAGTTCGCGGTGTTTAACAAGAATGCGTCTGCACCAACTCGCCCAACTGAACGTTCTGTATAGCTATTGGAGCAGAACCGGCTTATGTAATTATGCAGATTTGGTATTTTCTTGTAGGCTTGATGAAACAGTGAAAGTGTGGCCCAAGGCAAGAGGAACCATGAATTCTTAAATAAATGCATCAGATGGTCATCCAGGACACTCTGTTTTAAGAATTCCAGAGCTGCCAATCAAGTAGCTAACCCGAGCAAGAACTATTGTAGTAGAAAGTGTTTCAAAAAATTTCACAGTACATGCATACTTTTTGTATTTTATATCGGCTGTGTTCATCTTCTACTGCTTTTGTAATAACTTTACACAAGCGTCTGTGGCTCAGAAAGAGAAAACCGCAGGTTTATAATGATTTGAACAACTCAACTCCACAAAAACAATGCCCTTAAGCTGACTTCCGCGAAACAAAGCATTATTTCAAAGCCTACAAGGCCACTTGTTACGAAGCTTATCACGAAATAATGACTGAATGCATCGTCTGTTTGCAATCTTTGTCTCATTTCACAAGGATAAGTCTTGCAAGAGCCGACAATCCTCATTATTTAATGAAGGGAGGGATCAAGGAGACATAAATAACATTAGGTAGCTTTGTAGCTCTGCCATAAACTCAAAAATCAATTTTAAAGTGTAACGAGCATTCCCCTTTTAATTCACGTAACTTAACGCCTTTCCGTTCTTCTTTCATGTCTTTTAATTCACCAGCTGGCTCTCATACGACGTAGTTAGGACGCACCTATAGGGAGGCAGAATCTACAAGCCCTGTTCTTTCTCCATCAGTTCTCAGCATCCTGGCCGCCTTACACGCCAAAAAATCATGTAGAAGTGAACAAACTCTGTGCTTCCTATTGCCATGCATTTCTGACAGGCTTCTGTTTCTTTTCTGCACCAATGCTTAGCAATACTTGTAAAAAACGTTACAAACTTTGCTACTACAGCCGCCGCGGTGGCCGAGTGGTAATGGCGCTCGGCTGCTGGCCCGAAAGACGCGGGTACCCCGGCCGCTGCGGTCGAACTTCGATGGAGGCGAAATTCTAGAGGCCCGTGTGCTGTGCGATGTCACTGCACGTTAAAGAACCCCAGGTGGTCGAAATTTCCGGAGCCCTTCACTACGGCGTCTCTCATAGCCTGAGTTGTTTTGGGACGTTAAACCTGCACAAACATAAACTTTGCTACGTTTCGAAACACATACGGGAAAGGACGTATATATGAATGTACTGTTCTTGGTATTCTATGCGTAGAACATTTGAAGATTTGCTTATTTGTCGCAATGCAAGAGAGATAAGTGGCAACATCAAAGTGAATTGCAAGACCTACTGCACATGCACTGTCTGCCAAAAAGCTTATTTCGACGCAGCCACGCAAGCATGTATGAAGGTGTATCAGAACCTGCTTTCTCCATCAGCTGGCGACACTATCAGGTGGCTGGGTCACTAAATAGCGCATTTGTATATATATATATATATGGCGGCATGGTTCTTTTTTCTTCTGCTTTATAAGTAATTTTCTTTAAGCGATTTATTAATCTAAGTACTATAATAATAATAATAATAATAGCTTTATTTCCATCAAAACGATGGAGGGGCCGTGGGTAAAAGCTGTTGAACAGCTTGACTAGAGCCCACGGTCCCCTCTACAAGGCAGTACAGGAGCATACATGAAACATACAGGAATACAAACATGCAAAAACGCAAAATTGATTCGATTTAATGTGTCACAAGGAAATCAATATTAGAATTTTTCAAAAAACATCACATATCACGTGGCGCAGTTCACGAACTGTAGTGCAACCTAAATCAATTCCACATTTATTCAGATCATTAAGAAGTTTAGGCAAAATGTACGATAGTGTACCCATAGAATAGTTAGCGCGGGGAGTGACCACCTTCCAGTATTCAGACTGACGTATAGTGTAGGATGTAGGCTTTATTTCTAGCTTGGCTAGGTTGCGAAAGAAATTTCGATTTTCTTTTAATTCGTACTTAAAGGCAACAATTAGTCTATAGCTAAACAATTTCCAGACAGGCATTATATCTGCTTTAATGAACAGAGCATGTGTATGAGAATTGTAGGGGACATCAAAAATAAGCCTAATTATCTTTTTTTGTAGGACGTACACCTTTGTTAAGTTTGTTACTGTGGTAGATCCCCATACCAAAAAGCAGTAAGAGAGGTGAGAGTAAAAAAGAGAATTATATATCAGCTTTTTTACGCTGAAAGGTAATATAGACCTACATCTGGATAAAATACCAACGACACTTGACAATTTAGTGCAAACAGAATCTACATGAATATCCCACAGCATACTTTGCGAAAACGTGACCCCAAGAATTTTAATACTACTTACTATTTCTATTTTTCTGGTGCCATAGATAAGATCTACGTTCATATTTACCTGCTTTGATTTCGGTCTAAATAGCACAGCCTTAGTTTTGTTGGTGTTAACTTCTAACTGATTTGCTACAGACCATTCCAGAAGTTTTACAAGGGCGGAGTTTGCTATATAGCTGATTTGCTCACAGTCTGTAGCGGAAAAAAAAAAATATCCCACTGATAAGCACAACACATAAAAAAAAATTGCCCTATACACCTTGGTTTATATATATATATATATATATATATATATATATATATATATATATATATATATATATATATATATATATATATATATATATATATATATATATATATTCTGAGACAATCATCCCGTAAACTTTTGCTGCCGATAGTACACGTCCCCTGAGAGACACCGGAAGTGGCGAAACAAGCAGCCCAAAGCAAACATCTGCAAATAACTAATGACGAGGCAGCAGCCATGCAGGACGCCTTATAGTAACTCTGATGTATCGCTCGTAAACCAAAGGACCGAAGGACTGGAGCGGGAGCTGTTCGAGAGCAGATGCCTTTATGTAATGCTCTGGTTTTTGTATTTATATTTTTTAGGCACATTACTGCGTAATCGGTCAACCCCGACTCATTCTTCTCTTTCAGATCTTTTTTTGTCACGGCCACTTTTACTGAGCATCACATTGCACCTCCTCGTCTCGCATCAATGCAGCATCGTCAGAAAACGCGCAGCTCTTCGTGCTGAAAGGGCAGCAGTGAAAATAGCCACATGTATATACCTGTGTGGAAACAATTTGCCGCGCACATGTGATTCGCAGGTCCACTTTGAAGGACAGTGGCGAAACAGTGAACCATGGAGAGAATGAGCGCTGTCATGCTAGCATAAAATTAATTTTATTCAATAATAACTACAGCAATGTTGTAAGGTATCAGAATGGTAATGCGTAGTAAATGTCTCATTCGATATGGCCACGAAAGTGCACCGAAAACCTCCATAAAAAAGTTGACAACCTTCGTAACCACATTCTTAAAAAAAAATGAAGTCGCATTTAGGTTGCTTGCTATGGTGTATACAGCGAGTGTATTATGTTGTTCTTGCAATTTTCCTGCCAAAACTTTAGTTGGAACCGGTTCTCTTATATGGTATGCTTGAGTCACCTTCTAGAATGTTCGAGGACCTTCCATTAGAGTATCGTGCAGGATTATATTATTCCGACCCACAAATTCATTTTTATCCACCCATTAATCCACTTTTATCCGTTTTCTGGGTGCATACTTGGACAATTTTAGGGGTCCTTTGCAAATTTTTGGGGTGGGACAACTTTAAATTTATAGGGGCTCTCAGATTGTCAAATTTGGCGGCGCCGTATCACTGGTCTACTTGTCGTCACGTGGTGTTAATGACGTAACCACCCTTTCAATCGCATTCATAGATCACGGGGAGTCTTCATACAACTACTGGCGCAGTGGTGCACCGGTTAAACGATGCGGTTGCTATTCGTGAGCTCTCGTGAAGCTCATGTGCAACGCCATGGTGGTCAGGTGGCGGCTGCATTGAATCTGGAAGCTATGGGTACATGCCTCAGAAACCGGTGAGAAAGTTGCCACCTCACCTTTCTTACGTGCCCTCTCTCGACCAATCAGGGTATTTCATGACACAGAAACCGTAAATTTTTTTTGAGACTACAAACTAAATTCTATTTCACTTAAACGCAATTGAACGCCTGAGGTCACGAGAGCTTACAGCAAAGTCAGAACTCTCGTTTTCTTAGAAAACCAGAGCGTACCCATGCTGCGCAGTTCTTTTCGCATTTTTCTTGTATTCCTTCGTTGTATGCATTTTTTCAGTAATATTTTCGTCATGAGTTGCATTTTGGTTGCACAAATATGTGTGACCAAAAACACTCTTCGCGCTTCGTAAAGACTCTCACGGGCATGCTCTTCCTGTGCCTGAGAAATAGTAGCCTCCAGAGACTGAAGCACATGTGCAAACACCGGCTGTTTCACTTCTAGTTCGGAACATAGGCTTGCAGAGGGGAGCATGAATTTAAACTTACATAAAGAAGAAAAGAGCAAATTAAACTGTACCGATGCTGCTTCAAAAAGTTTTTCGTCATGTCCTCAATCTCTGTCAACATCACTGCAGTTCTGTATTTGTCGATTTTTATGCCGAATCGATCGCGGAAGTCATAAACATCACGACAGCAGCAGGTGATGCATGTCAATCGATAGCGAAGGAGACACTGAAGGAGACTTTGAAGATGTCGCTATCAAGATCACAGATGAAGCAGGAGAGGAAAAAATGCCAGAAGTTTTGGAGAGAAAATCTGTTTGCGCAAAAAAAAAACTGCAACCAAAAGTTGGTCTAGAAGAAAGGGCAACGAAAAGCGTACGCGCTGGCTTCCTTTCAACACAAAGAGGATGCGTAAACATAGTTACAATTACCGAGTGAGAAATTTTTGTGGGCAAAAAAAAATTGAAACCAAAAGTCGGCCTAGATGAAAGGGCAACGAAAAGAGTACGCGCTGGTTTCCTTTAAACACAAAGATAATGCGTAAACATAGTTACAATTACCAAGTGTCTTCTAATTTACGTATCTAAAATTTGAGGCGATTACGATTTCCCGTCATCTTATTTTTTCTGGTAGCATTATAGTTCACTGGTGACGTCGGTAAAATGAAAATTAAAATATTGCGAAGTTATGGAGCGCGTTTTTCGTTATAATGCAATTTAGGCATGCATTTCCCGTCTTTGTTTGTTGCTTGGGCCCTCTAGAGCTTGTGGTGCTGCAAGCTGAACTTTTTCATGCTCAAAACAACAATTTCTGCGACTCGTATTCCAAACAAAATTTTTAAAACAGAATGCGACCAACGTAGACAGCAAAGATGTCGGGCAACAAAACAAAAATAATTAGCAGTGTGCATGTATGGTCTTGGTTTGTGTGTAACGTTCCTGCCCTCATGAACGAACACCGTTTTCCCCTAAGAATGCAAACAGCGTAAGATTTCGTCAAGCATTCACAGCTTGCAATTATGGTTTGAACAGCTGGCAACGGTACCTGTGCGTAATTTTGCCCTCAAAGTACATCGCGTTTGGCTTTGCGACCAGCTTCCAAGACATCGTCTCTCCGTCTCCCACACCGCCTAATCGGAGCTCTATCCAAATGTCCTTGTTGTGTGAATATAAAAACAGATGCCTTCGTGGCACTCCTTAGAAGCCAACCGATGCGAATACACGTTTACATGAAGTCTCGTCCTTTCAGCGGCAATGAAACGGGGTAATGAAAAAGGGTAAAGACATCTGTGTTAGCTGCGGCTTTTGACAGCTTTAAGTGGCCGGCTCATCGAATCGCTTACGCGACTGACTTTTATATCATGGATAGGGAAAGTGGTGTCGATTGTTTCCGAGGCTAAAGAGAGAGAACCAAAGGGTTGCCTTCACTGGGTCTCTTTATTCGCAGAAATGCACAGCGGCCTTTTTATAATTTTCGCACTTGTTCTTTCGTGCTTTAAGAATTGTTGAGCCGCTTCGAGGCTTTAATAAGATTTGCAAATCCGGTGAAAATAAAAAGCATTTACGTATCCGGTATTACACATCATTGGGTATTTTTTATTTATTTATTGCGAACGACACCTCAAATTAGACATTTAATATTGTAATGTTTCTTAATATACTAAACCGCAGGAACTCCTCAAGCATTCCAACTTTTGTTTTTTTATTTGATTTGATTTTTGTTGTGTGCCTTGAGTTCCTTTTTTTTTGTATTCGCTGTCGTTTAATATAAAATTATTGAACGAACTTTGGAAACAAGTACAGATGCGAATTTTTATTGCGCGCAGAACTTGATAGATGGCTTTAGCGATGGCTTTAGCGATGGCTTTCACTTATAATATATGAGAAGGTACAACTGAATAATTATGCTCCGTAATCACGAATAGACAAAAAAACGTTTAACTAATCTAATGTCAAGGTACATAATGTTAACATGAATAGAAATAGGATGTTGTGTGGCATTTTTTTCCGTTTGAGTAAACAAAAATCATGGCGGGATTAAGTTACTGATTCCCCACTCATATGACATTGAACGTTTATGAACGTTTATGGCATTGAACGTTTACGCCTTGCAGATGGTGCTGCAAGACGTAACGTTCTTTTACGTCTTGCATTAGATATTTCTTTTTTTAGCAATTCGTCTGTCTACTTTAAAATAGTGATATTACATTTCTGCTACCACAAGGACATGGGAAATGTTACTGGTGTCAGAAAATTACTAGTGCCATCATTAGTATCGGGTTTGTGGGATCTCTTGAACGAGACATGCTCGATGAAGACAGCGCTCCGGATTTGTTTTCCTTCAAGTTGAGACTGAGCGTTCCGATTCCTGATAACATTTCATGGGCTGTTTCAATCCACAATTACAGGGCTATTGGCTATTGATATGATGGAGCCAAATGGAAAGTTCTGTATGGAGCTGCAACGAGCTTCATGGAGTTCCATGGAGCTGTATTGAAATATGATGGAGCTAGCGGAACTTCGTGGTTGAGATCTCCAAGACCATAGCTTCGACTGCACGTGCGGAAGCAGCTTCGGACTGCTCAACCAGTTCCGCGCATACATAAAAGCCGTAAACTGCAGAGCATCGCCCAGCGACTTTGCATTGCCTAATTACTGAAAAATTATGGAGTGCCGGTATTCACGACTACCCTTGTCAAATAATACTTCTATCAGTGTCAGTGACATTGGTAGTGACAGCATTGGTGCTTGGTGGGAGTGGCTCTCGGGAGAGGGAACAGCCAGAGAAATGGAGCAACGATGCTCAGTTCGAACATAAGAGGGTGAAGGTGGCGGTACGTCCTACAGCCAAGACTCCTAATTCATACCCGTTGAAACAGTGCAGCTGGCGCCATCTAGGATCCGTTCGAGGGTTTTATGTTTTATAACTATGAAATGTTTTATAACTTATGAATATTTTTCGATGGCACATACATTCACTTGGTGAAAGTAGACACTGTTTGTGAGCAAATATTACCCCTCTGTTAATACTATTAGCAGATGAGGTGGAAACGGAAACTTAACAGCAAAAAAAAATTAGTGAAGAAATATTTATGTATGAACATATTTCGAGATTTGATGAGCATTCGATAAAATGAGAAGCATGGCATGCAAGATAAAACGCTCTCGGTTTTCTAAGCTTAAATGTATAAAGTGCTTAAATGTTAATAACAATAATTTAGGTTTCTTACTTTATTTCGTCTTATCTTCATTTAAGATGGCTTCTAAGCTCTAAACTTGGACCAACGTAATCGCCCAAGGAATGCGGCTAAGCAACCAGCTCCTCATCATTTTCGATTACCTTATTTATTGACTTCTTTAACTCCCATGTGATGTTGGCTGATAAATTTCACTCATTAACATAGTAAACAAGCTCTGGAGGTAATGCGGGCAAACGGAGCGACCAATAAGCTCGTGTAGCTTAAGGCCTGTGATTAACTGCACGTTGATACGAAGCTGCTTCCGATCCAAGTTTCAGGCCACAGCTTATCAGGTTCATTTACACGCCAAACAAGAAAGGGGGAGAGGAACGTTGCACTCGTTATCTAAACCGCCAGCCCATGCTGATGTACTCCCGAAAACTTCCCGTATATACTTGTGGACGACGCCAAGGTACCGTAGGCTGTTGAAGTACTTGAAATGCAAAAAAAAAATATTCATTACGAGCCTTCCAAGGGGAATAAAGGTGAACTCAGGCGATAAGGTTGAACAGAAGTAGAGGAGGCTTAAATTACGGAGAAAGAGAATACACTTGAATTTAAGTTAGTGAGTTTTTAGCGCATAGATCGGGAGTCTGACCTGGACGCTGCCAGGCGGGTTGGTGTGCTGGCAGTTTTGTGAGCGGCTACGAGTAGAGGTGGTTCAAGAAGGCTTTTTGGAACAAATACCTGAAATTGACATTAAACACAAACTTCCCCCACATTCGGTATCCCGTATTTTTCCTCGAATTTTTTTCCGCGCGTCCCCTTGAAAAGGATATTGCCAGTTACACCTTGAAAGCGATGACTCTGTGCTCACAACGAAAAAACTTCGACGCATTCCGCTTTCAGTGTGTAAGGTTTATAGTCATAGGTTTATCGCGTTCTGGAAAAGGGGGACCTTGTTCCTATCAAACATTATAGCAATATATATAATTAGGGTACACATTTTACATAAAGTTAGAAAGAATCATTTGCACCGGCAGCGGCACACCATGAGTTTCCAATATAGTTATGATTTTCTGCATATTTGCGTGTAGCAAACCATGCTGACGATTTATGCTCACCTGTCAAAAATAGTTTTTGTATAATATACTTAATCGCGTGCTTAATACTCCTATGTGTAATGTGTTTTCTCTTTTCTTTAATTTTCTTCTTTTTGTTTTTTCCATCGGAAATTGAAGTTTTTTCTAAACCTTTATGTTGCCTTGAACCTCCGTCATTGATGATTTTTTAGGCTATAGGCTGTAGCTAATAAGTAACCACAAGAGCAAGCACACGCATAGAAATAATGAAATGAAAAGACAAGTATTTGCTTGCCCGAGTATTTTTACGATCGCTTTGTTTCTCATTGAAAGGCTAAAAGAAATTCCTCCAAAATCCAAAATTTCATCACGACCTGATGACACATTCTAAAGGATAGTAGTGTATTTCGGCATCAAGATGTTACCAGAGTGAAAGTTATTGCAATAACTTTTACACTTCCTCTCTACACACGAATATATTTGCCGTCAAATGCTACATATGGATCGATGCACAAGACATGAGCGTATTGTTCGTAGCCCAAGCCAACTTTTAACTTGGGCACAAAGGTTGTTCTGTAACGCGCTTTTATTACCAAAATCGAAGGTTGCGTCATGTTTTTGGTAAGGCTGTCTACAGAGCATCATTCACTCGGATACAGGACAGAAATTCCAAGCAAGCAAAACCCAAAAATGCAAAGCTTGGAATGTCTTTTTAGGGGAGAAACAGCGCAATGAAACACGGACACACGAAGAACGGACACACACGAGCGCTGACTCACAACTGAAATTTTATTTTGAAGAAAGGATGCTTAAATAGGAGACATGCGAGGGTGCTTAACAGGGCTGCTGCAGCGACAACCGCCAATCAGTGTGGTCGCGTGCGTCACAAAATTTCAAAAACAGCAACGAATGAAGTAAGTGATAAAAAACAGTGTAAAGGGCCGCAAAAAGGTGGTCAGGTGACAGTAACAATAACAAGACCAATGGGGGGGGGGGACATTAAAACCATGAGGGACAGAGATGTGAAAATACAGGTGAAACATAAAAATGAAAGACGTACAAGCTTTAAAAGCGTGCCCAAAAAGGGGAGGGGGAGATAAAAGCGTTAAAATCTTAAGACGCAGCGAAGGATAAAACAAGATAAAGGCACTACCAACAAGGGATCACAGAATCATTAGGCTATAGGTTGCACAAGAAAACTTAAGTGTTCACGGAATGTTAACGCGTTTCAGTGAAAAAGTAAAAGTGGTCGACCCGCAAATGGCCGGCCACTGCACTCCGCGAATCCGATTGCTACCGCAAATCTTCCAGTGCCTTTTTTGCCTTTGCTGTATTGTTTATTAACCAGAAGAACTCCCCTTTTCCCAGGACAGAAATGGAAGGGAAGCGTCTCCATACGCACCGCACTTCTCGACAAGAGGGCTCGACTAGCCACAAAAGTCGGGCACCCATGAATAATCCAACGGAAAGAAAACGTCTCGTTCCAAGCACAGCGACATACTAAGAAGTCACCACATTTCTGAAGCAAAACTCGGTGATCGAATGATCGCACATGGGAACAACGTCACGTCGAGGAGGAAAAGGTTGTGGGTCCTTAGGAAAGGGTGTTCTCGTGTTTTCGACACGTCGGCGCCGCATGCAATGTACGTGCTTTGTTTTCACCGCACAGCACTGCATGCACGATGAAGTCACGGACGCGAGCCACGAAAACAGGGTCCATCTTCTCGTCGACGCTAGCCTAATATGTTTTGTAGGGGGCGAGTGGCGCGAATCCGACTTGTAGCTGCTTTGTATTCTTGGTGTTGCCAGCTCTGCACGGAGAGAAGCACACCAGTGAGAGTCCACGAATATCTAAACGCCTAGGTCGTCTTCTGCTACGCCACTCGTGTTCGAGCGCTGGTGCCTCGAGAGATTGCAAAGGCGATGGCTGTAACAACAGAACACACAACACATTGGCAATTTGCGGAAGAACAGAGAATGGAAGATTGAATGAAGACTATTAATCACGACTTCATTCTTAATATTTATTTTTTGACATTCGGGACACGAAAGCTTCTGGGTAGATGGTATGTTAGAAGCATTGAACTGTTCACTGTTGAATGTGGCATAATAGGATTGTTAGGAGCTTGAAGACAGATATTTCGCCATCGCCAATCAGGAACTGAAAGCATTTTAGTTTAATTATGGGCAGAAACAGGAAATACCGAGAAAGGCGAACAACTAATGTGACACTTATCATTCATGGCACTTTTTCTAGTCGTATGAATTTCTGAGCGCGCAATATTCCAACAATTGCAATAAATAGAAGAAAAGCAGAAACGTTTGCGGGCAGGTTATAATCTGAAAATTTTGTTTTGTTACCAATGTCACACGATGCAAAATGTTAGCACACTTCATGGATATAGCTGTACTCTCGCGTCCACTTGCAGGAATGCCATTCAGCTGATGAATGCTGTCCATCCAGGCGCATGGCTCTTCCCGCATGAACCTCACTTGCGAGTCCCATCCATGTTCACAAGTCGCTTTCCGCTGCACCAGTAGTTTCAAAGCACACGCAAATGACCGCTACCGGTTTTTCATGCGCCGCAAATGAGCACTTTAAAGTTCTCAGCTCGTAAGAAACTGTACATCTCAATTTTTCGTATAACTCGCAGAATTTGTTCTCTTTTGTAGGACTAACTCGCACCTCTCGGGTTCTGTTCGTGCTTGTTTGTACAGGCGTAGAGGCTGACCACATAAGCCGATGTTTCCGAATGAAGGCCCGCAATTTTGGTGTTCTTCATTGAACGCCAGTTCCTGTCATTGGCTCCTTAAAGCAACTAAGCCTCTCTACTCTAGTCTGTGCGAGTCTGGACAGTTTTTGTGGCTCAGTGCCGCATCTCGTTCGATGTGCCGCAGCCACTCGTTATAGCGCGGGAAGCGTCGACAGGGTGTCCGAACCTGCCGTTTGGCCCATTGACCTTTATCTGATAATTCTGCTTTCGAACAGAGTGCGGCGTAAAGAACAGCAAACAACAGACCAAGAAAATAACAAGAAGATCCTAGGAAATCGGATTAAAAGCATAATCCGGGCTCGACGTGTAATCCAATTTACGCGGTGAAGTGAGGGGCGTCGACTAGCAGCAGCACACGTGCGGGCACATAGAGGAAGTGATACGACAACAGAAGTGCTGTCAAAAGACTTAGCCTTTTATTACCACAGCTTAACGCACACTAGGGGGCAAAAACATCCATTATACGAAGCACATGCCTCAGCAATCAGGGGAGGATTATCTCCTCCTTTGCTTGCACATATTATCAGGAGTGTGTCAAACAACAGATATTTCTCGTTTGGATTAGTGAAAGGGACGCTCAATCATTTTACTGAGTGCATAAAGTTTTACTGGCTGCCACTAGATACTGCTGCCTTTTCTCACCAGTTGCACAGAACACTCGTTTTATCAAACGCAGTGTTGCAGTACAGAGGAAATTTTCTGACATAACTTCGGTATCGTTTGCACTTTCATTAAGATATCTTCAAGTCCGGGCGCCGTACATTCCTCCATACAGCAAGGATGTTATGTAAACCACGTGTTCTAGAAAGCCTACATAGTGCTCTTCGTGCTCTTGCTAGTAAAATCGCTTTTCTATAGCATCGCAGACAAATTTTCTAGGCAAGAGAGGAAGAGAAGAAAAGCACTTAAAGCGGATGTATTTTGCTTCTTTTTTGTCAGATTTTACGTAAAGTGCATGCGTTCACGCTATCACAGGCACCTCTGAGCGACAAGACTCATGTCCTTCATAGTCCCTGGAAACTGTTTTAATTTCATAGCCTCTCTTAGCTCCAGCAATGGTAAGTGTTGCTTAAGGATGATGGGCATGTCTTTGAAATGCCTCTTCCTGGCTGTGCCTACTTTCCCTTGAAGTCACGTGATCAAGAGAACGATTTCCTGCTCGGGATACCTCTTGGACAGCTTGTGTCTGAGCGTCGAGGACTGGCCAGTGGACTTCATGATGCGGGTTGCCAGCACCTGCTTAACCACCCGGCAGTTCTTCAGACACCGTGATACCGAGGCCTGCCATCTCGTCACGGTTTTCTTTTGCTCGTTTCGTATGTGCCTAAAGGCAATAAATCGAGAAAAAAATCTTGAACAAAATATTAGACTCAAGTACGCGCATTCCGCAACAAGAGATAATGCAAGGACGAATATATAGTAAAGTAGTATATTTTCTAAAAACACTAACTTTTAATTGGCCGTTTTAGAAACTTCAGCACATAAAAGCCGCGTTGAAACACGGAAAATTGAGCGAACTGACTGGATGTGCCAAATTCCGAGCGCAAGCCTTTTATGCAAACGCGAAAAAAGCTTTACTAAATTGCGCAGATGACGTTTGCCGTTAATGGTCACGTCCGCACAAAAAACTCAGCTTTGAGGAGCGTTTTTTGTTTGCGCAAATGAGAAACCAGCAGGCGACACTCAGCGCCTGAGAAAGAAGGATGCTTTTTCAGACGTGCTGTCTGTTGTTTTCAATACCGTCCTTTCCGTTCACGTCCACAGCGGCGCGTCATCACTAGGCTGTTTAGTAACAGTTTATGGTTTATCAGGGTTTAACGTCCCCAAAGCGACTCAGGCTATGAGGCACGCCGTAGTGGACTCCACCAGGAGCGAGCGATGATGGGCTAGTTGGTATGACATGATTATAAAAAACAAAAAAACTATATTTACAGTGCGGTCCTCGTTTCATCCTCTTTTGACAGCGCAGGCACTTTTTGGGTTCTTGACGTCATCGTGCTTGTCGGTTATTTGATATATGTAATGCGCATGTTCCCGCTAAGCAACAAGAAAAGCATCCTCTTAGGCTTCAAATTTATTTCGACGTTTAAGCAACCAAACACAAAGGTGTGGCCGAAAGAGACACCCACGGTCTACTCGTTTTACAGACGCCAATAGAATGGAACCAAAGTGGCCGGTGTTCGCTGTCAAAGTGCGAAAGTTGAAAAAAATAAGCATGGCATTCAACGGGCTACTCGCTGCTTGAGAAAGAGGCATGCAACTGTAAACACATTAAGCGACTCAAGGGCCAACCCGTCTCCCTTGGGCGCTTGTTAGTGCCGTCCAACAGTCAGGACCAAATTGGCACTCCCTTTGGTCTTGGTGAACAGAGAGACAGCGAAAAAAAAAACGAACATACGAATCGTAACCGAAAACTATGAGATCTCGAAGGTGATACATCTGCAAGAAAAACATTGCAATAGTCCACAAATCCGCTCACAGCGACCCTCTTTTGTGCAACCGACAGCTTGACACCTTTGGTAGCATGTTGTTCCAAAAAAAAATAGAAGTACGAGAAGATAAAGGTTTTCAATAAGAGAAGGCCAAAGACAAGCGAACAAGGTAAAAGCGTGGTTTATTTCAGAGCGAGCCACTCTCTTTTAAAGACTGGTGCTGTTGGGTAGAACAGTAACAGCGAAAGCAACGCGTGTACAGGGGCAATATTTAAGACAGTCACTGGTCTCCTGCTGCTCTGCTCTTAATGCTGCCGCGGTAACGAAAAAAAAAACAATACGTCAGTGGCATGTTTGCGGGTGTTTTGCTTCTCTAAATGGGAAGCGTTCAACTTCAAGGAAGCAACGACGAGTAACAGGCCTCAGAACTCATTCATACTTGAGTACATAATACCCATATACACGGAGGCAAAATGGTTGCTTGGAGGCCGCAAACATTGCGCCCTTCTTTGTTAAAATGCAGTATTTGGTCGCGCTGCTAAAATTAAAGGCCATGTGAAAATTGAGATAAGGAATCACAGAAAGCCTTCAACATGCAGGTACACTGTTTCGATATTCTACTTATCTGTTTGCTGAATGCATCGGTTATGTTTCGTTGCATCCTTATCGTATCAAAGCAAGCTTACATATCGAGGTCAGGAAAAATCTCTTCGTTTAAGATTGAAAGCTGTTTACAGAAAAAAATAAAATAAATGCGCGATTTTTTTTCGTAGTAAAAATCCTCAAATACCTAGACGTCATTACCAGGCAGAACACAGAAGTGATGCGACCAAGGAGCTTTCTCCATGTAATCCCTGTTGATGCACGACGTTCATCGATGTCTTCTTTGCTGTCAGCGTAGCTACTTGCAATTCGCAACTTTCTAAAGTTCACAGACCACGACAGGCGCTGAGGCAAACTGGCCCGCTTGCATCCAGTCATCATTCAATATCGCCTCTTCATACCTCCTAGCATTGAGACCTACGCTTGATGAAACCCTCCTCTTGACGAGCGATCTTCATCGCACAGCGCATTGGCGTCGGTGGATGTTTTCAACTGCGCCCTTGCAGTGTAGTTTGTTTTGTCTGCAAACGAACCGCTTGGCGCAGGTGGTCCTAACAACGATGCGGTCTGCTTGACGTCTGTCGGCTTCAGGAGAACATAAATTCATGAGAGATGCACACTGAGCACGGCAGCATCTGCCAACCATACGCCCTGTATCGATCCTGGCTTCCTATCAAAGTCCGCATCTAGAAGCGCGGGGAGTGCAATTTCGCACCCGCACCACACGTCGCTGAAAAGCGATTAATTTTAATGACCCAGATTAAAGCCAGGGTTGCCGGGCGTGCGTTATGGCTTCGCTTAATTGTTTTTCGTTCAAGTGCAACCCGTGGGACCAACGTCACCGTCAGCGTCCGGGATGGTGGCGGAGTGCTCTTTGCTGCCTTTCACAAACTTCGTGTGCCTGTTTCAATTGGTAGACTCACTGGCTTAGGTAGGACTCGAGGCTGAATCCGTTGGAGACTTCACAGAGCACGGAAAGGCTTTGAAGTCAGAACATACCATGCACTAGCCTTTTTCAAGGCGGCTTTTTCTTTTGTCTGTTGCAAAGCTCCATTCTACGACATATTTAAACTAATAGCGACAAAACCGTGCAACAAAACTGAACCCGATTTAATACGTCTACCCGACAGTACGCTTCCTTTGTTAATTTCATTCAGAGCACACTCTCGGCGAACTCTTGTATTGGCACGGGTTACTGCACACATTCGCGTTGTCTGTCCCAAATTAGCAGCTCTTAATTAACTGACGCACAGTTCGCTGATTCGAAGCCCGAGCAAAAGTAAATAACTCCGCCAGGTTAGAGTCCCGCCTTTCCAGGAGGTTCTCAGGTGTCCTTTTAGTAAATGCCCTTTTTAGCCTTAAAAACAGCTAGCAGCATCACTGCAGCGGAATATTCGGTACTTAATTTTTTTTTCTTCATTGGCTATCTTGGGTTTCTGAAAAACAATGACTTAAACACTTGTATTTCGTCTTCATTTCCACGGTTTTTGGATTAGGGTAATAGTGATTGCCCCGCGTTTTATTTTCTTTGATTATTATAATCAGCAAATCCCTTTGCCTTGGTTGTTGTGGCGATCGAGTAAATGTTGGCAGATGTAGTCTCCTTAGCGCTCATGCTTTACGGTGAGCTCTCATGGTACCCACCGCGCTCATATTTTAAGGATGCCAAGTTCGTCGGGGTCAATTTTTTTCACACCAACAACCTTGGCCAACGTGAAGGCAACACACTGCCTTGATTTCATTCCAAAACCATGGCTAACGTGAAGCAACTAGGTGCCTGATTGATGGCAACTCGCCTGTTAGCCTGTACCACGCTTTGAGCTTGCTCGATCTTCTTGTGATTAGTTCACGGATGTCTCGCTCTCTCATTTTGCATGACACTTCCCTGGCCAATTTTAATGCACATGAATCGGTCGTATAACGTACAAAGGGTATAGCGCTGTCATCATATGGTGTTGAAAGCCTGCAATGAATTTAAACCCCTGATATACGTTCAAACCAGACCCATCGAATCACAGCTCTTTGTTCCTCCTTGGTGCACAATGCTAGTGGTGCTGCCATGTTCACACTGTAACAGCAGCAAAGAAACTGACACTATAAAAGGCAATATTTAGTCCCGTGACCAACGTAGAACCTATTGAAAAGGTGTAATCTTATGAAGCTGGGCTACGAACCTAGAAATGTGTTGTTTAAGCTGAACCATGGGTCAGCGCCCAAAGAACGACCTCGAGGGTCAAAGGTAGAAAAGAGCTTGTGTTTATACACGCAATATAGGACATATAATGCAACTCGAATGCTAAAGCGAAAATACTGGCGCTCTACTAAACTAATGGAGCGCAGCAGGTGGCACGGCGTCAGAGGTTTAACAGTGCTGTAATGTGCCAAGTATTTTTGATCCTTCACTCGTCACTAGAATATTGCACTTTCAATATTAAGCCCAAGGAACCCGCATTTCGCTTGGTGCTAATCACTGTCCCGTTTCTGTTTTCTTGCAGGTGAGTTTCTCGTTCGTGGCACTTACAAGCGAAGTTTCATCATCCGCATCGGTCTGAATGTGGCCCAACTGGAACTATGACATGGCACAGGTATTAGATTCAAAATATTTATTCCCACATCGAAAAGTTTCGTTGATGCTGCGTATAAGTTTTCTAGTCCAGGGCACATTTTAAGGCACATTTCAGTGGCAAAAAAGCGAAATTGTCGGTGAACTTTTCGAAGTGCTCTGAGCTTGTGACAAGCCCTCCCTTTTGAGCAGTGCCCTTTCCATGCTCCTCAATTAGCCCCAGACCTACTCTACGTTAACTATAAAGAAGGCTTTCGAGACTGTAGGGGGCCTTTTACAAAATATATATTTTTTGGGGAGCAATTGCGCCAGATAAATTAAACGTGCGCCTAGCGGAATAAAAGAGTGTTCTAATTTTGAGCATTCAACCCATCATTGTACCATGAGTAAAGAGAAAAGAACACTTTTCGATTTTCCTATTGACACATAATACCGACAATACGTTTCAACCTCAGTTAGGCTACAACGCAAAACTAACCAATTTGTGCACACTGACCATTTTTTTATAGTGAGGAATTTTGTTTGCAGTTTAGCTTTTCGTTGTTTTCCGAACGTCTAAACCTCTGCCCTCTTTTCCCTGGACTTGGGGCTGGGGAAACATCACACAAATTACCACGGCCAAGGCCACTACCACCGCCGTTGCCTATGGCAACTAGACTTCCACGTTGCTACCCTCACCGGCGGGACTAGCACTGACCAGTATTAAGCGCCGACTTCCACATCACCGACTGCAGTTAATTAAGGCACATTTAGGCTACAAATAGTCGTAAGAAAAAAAACACGTTTGTGCTTCATTTATAAGCGCTAGGCACTGTGTAGCCTCTCGCACCTTTAGAAGTGTTCAGCTTAGTCGTTGCATGTGATAGTTCGCCAAGACTGAAGAAATAGCCAGGGGGGAGGGGTTGGGCAGGAGGGTAATTTAAAACTTGTGGTGATATTTATTCCCCCGAAAAGAGCTCCACGTGTTCAGTGAAGCCAGTGTTGAACGACCATTGACATCTCCTCCTTGACACCGGTATCGACAAACGCATAGTTCTTCATGAGATAAAAAAGCGCATTTCCGTCTGCTGCCATCATGAAATATTTATTTTGTAAGTTAATTACACATCCTGAATGGCTTTCTTCATGTGAGGGGCCAAATCAGACGATACAAAACATCGAGAAAGAGAAAAAATAAAGCCCGATAATACATATGTTCCTCTGCGCAGAACAGTTCAGACTTAAATTGCATTCGGCAGGCAGCCTTGCAAAACGGTGAGAGTTTGCAATCGGATGCCAATGTGCAAGATCCTGCAGGCGTCATACGCAGCACTTCCACAATATCCTGGTATTAAGGAGTTTCGGCACTTTGCGCGGAATAAACTGTTTTCTCTTCAAAACAATACGCCACGAGGATCAGCTCGAGGTTAGCTGGAAACGGAAGAGGAAAGATGGGCCACCCAAGTCAAAAACAGAATCAGAGTACAGTCCTTTTGCATCGCAGCGGTCGTCTAGTGGTTGAGCATCCGCCTCGTACGCGGGAGGAGTGGGGTTAGATCCCAAGTGCCGCTGGGTACCCACCAATGACACAATGCGTACAAGCGTTCCCCTGGCCTGATGATCGGCTTAAACAATAGAAAATGTTTGGGAAAGGGGTCTTTGACCCCACCTTGAGCAAACGAAAAAACCTTGGGCTATGGAGCACTTTGGCTACAGATGCCCTTGCGCCATAAAAATTCGCTGTCATCGTATTCATTTTTTGTTGGTTTGTCACGCATATAAATGCGACTTAGAAATTGTGAAGTGTTGGCAATTTCATATCATGTGTTTTCTTATCGCGCGATATAAATGTACCAATTAGCTATCTTCACGAAACCGCAAGCGCCAGGAGTAATGTTTTAACTGTCATTTCCAATGTGGCCCTTCTTTTTTATTTTTTTCAGCGGATTGCAGGAAACCCTTGATCGTACGAGTAAATGAAATGGGCCTCGGGTTGGCACTAATATCATTTCTCTTTCTAAAGAAAGAAGGAATGTGCTCTGCATGAGAACCTGGGGAAGAAATTCCGCGGAAATTCGACCGGCTCAAACCTTTGGTTATCGTTGGGTAATTCCTTTTGGATTAAATATTGCCGCATGTTTCAACGAACACATCGAGAAAATCCAAACAATAGGATGCTTAAAAGAAACAAAATCGCTACAGAAAGACGCTTTGAGTGGCGGCACTCGTCAGGCACCTAAATACTTCTACTAATTACTTAACCCCGTACCACTCGCTACTTTGCTGATAATTAGCGCAACCTGGTGGTCAGCTCATGTCGCGAGTTCATACCCACGGACAAAATGATGCTATAGCAGGCTTTCAAAAGAGATAGCGAGACAAAAGAAGAACTTGCAGGAGCGGTGTGGTAGGTGCCCCTCGTCCAGGGCTTTGCTGGCGGAAGCTGACTTGCGGACTAGCTGAATGATCCAGGCTTGCTTGTACAGGTTGTCTCTGGTTACAGCCGCCTCCCTGTGAACCTGTGTCGGGTATGACGCTCTTGATGTTTGGTTTGGTTTTGTCTGGCATTTCCTGGAGACACGATAGAGCGTGAGGCTTCCTCCGCACCCAGGACAGTAACCTGGGTATTTTGAGGGACTGTTGTTTAGAATGTTAACAATAGAAAATTTTTGTATTATCCTCCAGTCTATGGTCTACGAGAAGGATAGCTGTTTTGTGTGGTGATGACAAAAGTGTTCTTTCAACCCCAAAGGTGTTTAGCCTGACACCGTTCGGTACTAGGATGAGGATGAGGTAGGGATGGAGATCCGTCCAGTTTGTGAGAGCTACCGCTAATTCATTCGCGACCTTGCTTCCATCAAGGCCTTCCTTCAGGTCCAGGTTTCTAGTTATTCTGTGTGAATGGGAGAGGTTTACATAACAGTGTGTTTGCCGTCCTCTGAGATTTTCGAGCAAGGTATTTGTCCCTACAGGCTTGATGGGAGTCCGATAACTTCCCTCGTTGGTCTTGTGGTTTGATAGTGACAGCTATAGCCAGTGATTCCGCTCGCTTCCACAGCATCCTTGACTTAGTTCAGAGCCTTGATAATTGGCCTAGTCTAATTTCAAATTTATGAAAGGTCGATCGCATAAGCCCTGTACCGAGAGGAAAATCTTGATTTTATTCGATTGCAAGAAGTCAAAACTGAGCGCCTGAGGCGCGCATTTAGACCAGTGCGAGCGCTAGGTCCGCTACTGACAAGGAGTCCGCATGATTTTTTTAATGTCCAAGTTTATTATATTTCTTCCTCGAAATACAAAAGTTTGATAGAACATTCGAAAGCAAGCCACATTTTGTCAAACAAAGTGTTACGTCCAGCTTCCTTTCAACACCCAAGGTGTCCTCATCTCCACTAACGAGCGCACTACAGATGTCGTGTGCAATAACGACATGGAACGCTTGAAGGCCAACATTTGCGTATATTTCAAAAATAAATCATGCGGTACTTGCGTTTATATAAGAATAGGTCGAAACCGTTTGCGAAGTTCAGCATTGATAATTTAGTGCTCTTTCAAAGTACTACAAATTTTCCACCGCGGTGGCTCAGTGGTGAGGGCGCTAGACTACTAATCCGGAGTTCCCGGGTTCTAATCCGACCGCGGCGGGCGCGTATCGATGGAGGCGAAACGCATAGGCACCCGTTTGCTGTGCGATGTCAGTGCACGTTAAAAATCCCCAGGTGGTCGAAATTATTCCTCGCTTTCTTCTTTCACTCCCACCTTTATCCCTTCCTATTCGGCGCGGTTCAGGTGTCCGCGGATATGTGAGACAGATACTGAGCCATTTCCTTTCCCCAAAACCAATTTCCATTTCCAAATCAGCAGCAGTGGAAGGAAGTCTAATGAGTGCATAAATCAAGCAGTTTTTGTATTTTTTTACTATTAAATGCCAATTTTTTAAAGTTTTCCTTCGCCATAAAAAGGGACTTGTTTCACCGTTATCCATCAGTGTTGTTGCTATGTTTGCCAGTGGAAAACACAACTTTGTGTTTGTTGATAAAACGACCGCCTGACAAAAATAAAATATGATCTCGGGTAACCAGCAAACTGCATCTTATTCTTGTGATGGTAGAGAGAGAGGAGGAGAATAAACTTTATTAATATAAAGTAATTACGCGGGTGGTTCGCCCTGGTTCGGGGAACCCTTGGGGATTACGGTCCTCTAGGCCTGACCGATGAGCTGGCGCTTAAAGGGGAGCTCTATGTGAGCCAGCTTCGCCTCACGCTGATCATGGCTGGGTTGCAGTTATTCATAGTTTTTTTGCAGCTGATGACGGATAGCCACAGTAGTAAAATTCGTAGTAGAAAATTAGAGTGAATCGTAAAAAAAAACAGTAAATACAGAACTGTACTACAGAGGGGATTTTCGTAATATGGACCTCTTTTTTGTAGCGTCTAGTCCGTTCTTCTGTCCCGTGATGAAGTGTCAGGCATACGCATACGTGGGCTCTCGCATACGCCGCTTCCTGCAGTGCTCGCCAGCATAACCGATGAAAGCGTAGTAGCCAGGAGCTTCTCGGTGCACGACGTCGCTTCCGGGGAACAAAACGAATTATCCTGCCCCTGTCGCGAGTTGGGCCGCGTGAATAATCACAGGCGCGTACCGGCGGGAAGCCGGCGGTTCTTGGAGGAAATTGAGAGCGGCTCTCGGCACGGGAGGTGACGCTTGCGCTTCCTGCAATGCGTGGGCATCGCGATCTCATCGCAAAGATATACAGGAAACACTTCCTCTATTAATATTCTTTGCACCGGCTTTTTGCAAAGCTGCGAAGTTGATGTGTAGAAACAAAATATATATATATATGTATTGGCTAAGTAAACAGGTGCTACACAACTCGGCCGAAACACTTGCATTGTCAATGCAAGGTGATGTGTAAATAGGGTACGGAAGCAATGGCGGTGTCTACGCGCGCTCACCGGCAGCCGCTTGTAATTTCCTTAAAAAGGATTGCTTCGGAAAGGCTACGTGGCCGCACAAAGCGGCGTATGAATTCTTGGCGTTCATGGTTTCGAGCATAGAATTGAGTAATGCGCACAAATTTCTCCCTCCAGTCGCAAGGGTGGTGGCTGCTAGCAGGAGGAGCTTTATAAGCACAGTACAAGAGCTGCTGATTCGAGGCATAGCGATTTATCTCCGGGGATAATAGTAATATGTGCGGTTTGACATCCGACAGTCGCAAAATATGGGCTGTGCGGTGAGAAAGTCTAGGTTTATTTTGGCAGTGTGCGTAAAACGCACTTTTGGGCTATTTGATATAAACTTTCCATAGCTATGAATAGGAAACAAAACCGCAACATTAGTGAAGTACGGCGCGACAGTAAAACCATGAGCCTGACTTTCACACCACGGACAACTGCTAAGCTAAAAGCCTGCCTTTTTTCGACACTTTTGCGAGCTACGAATCGGATCACCTGATCATGGGGGTATTTCTACCTCGAGATACTCAAGTTTCAGGAGTGACAACGAAAAAAGTTGCTGAATTTTTCCGGATTTTTGGAGCATAGGATGATATATGTAATGATGTGTTGGACACAAATCTCTGTCACGACATCATATTTTCAGCTCTTTTTGTTCTGAATTTAGTTTTTTTTAACGTTTTGCACTGTTGCATATTATGTCCAGCAGGTGACGACGCTCATGTATTCCAGAGCCCCATCGTTTGTTTAAAAGGCTTACCCGAAGAACATTGTTCTTGTTGTGCTGAAGCCACACAAGCGGTCTTCAATAAAGGCCGTTGACCAAGTGTCATCCTCCATCTAGCATGCACCAGGATTCATTTAGAGGCAGTGAGTATTAGGCTTGTAATTATTATAAGTTGCCACTTTTTAACACCTTTATCATGCAGCTGAAGTGGCCTAGCGATTGCAATAGACACAACGGCAGCGGAATGATGCTGCCAATCTCTGGCGCGTTCTTTAATTCTGTATGTGATGTCTAATGAAAAACCTGAAAGAACTCTGCTAATATAAAACTCAGGAATTAGTGCGGCGTTCCGTAAATAGCTTGAGATCATGAGGCAACCTGTGCATGACAAAGATAGCTCTAGAGAAACTTGTGGAAAGGCGGAGGGCGCAGTCAAATAAAGGCTAAAAAAGGGCCTACAAAAGCTATGAATAGAGGTGGCAGTCGTGCCAGAACAAACGACAGAACGAAGTACGATAGAAAGAAGCAGTGTAGCAGAAAAAACATCGAGACACTGGCACGAAAAGGGAGTGGACGCCCGGTCCACCGTTGATTCCGTCCTGGGAGCTGTCCTACACACAAAGAGGGCGCTCTTGTCCGCCCTAACAACTGCAGACAAGGGAACAAAAAATGTCAGAATGGGAGTGGCGCCCCGTCATTGAATTCCCTGTTACTGAGTAAGTTAAGGAGATGGGGTCGTAGGGAGACGAGCAGCAGATAGAGCGCGATCTGAACAGTCAGAAAACCATGCAACGACAAATCGGCAGAAGTTGACAATGGCTGGCGCACTACGGTTTTCATCGACTTTTGGCGCAACGCTCGCGTGATGAGTGTACGTCATGTGCTATATTGGACAGCGGAGTGTTTGCTGTGAACTTCCGGTAATCAAAGCCTACTGGCACATCTGAAAACTGGCTGAAATACTACTCTTCTTTTTATCATAACGTTGCTGCCAAAGCCGAGCGTTCAAGAGTGCCGTGCTTTACGCGTTTGTGCAAATGAATGCAAAGCTCAGAACGGCTCCTTCTTCATAAGAAAAAGAAACAAGGCCTGGCGTGAATTCTTGATGACGAAGCCTTTTAGTGCTAGAAAAATCCGTCTTAATTCATAAGGTTTTGGCCTAACGCGACACTGCTTTTGTAATTTGCAGAGCACTAGCTGTGATAGACGCGTGTATACATATGTGGAGGAAAGTCACGGTAACCAGAAAGGAGGGGACGGGATGTAAATCAAGGTGGAGGCAGCAATATCAAAAGACAACAGGAGGTAAACTTAAAAAACAAAACTACCAAAATGAAAAGCTCCAGAAGGCTGAGGTGATAACCTCATGTATGGGGCAGGTGTTATGACTTTCAAACCCTAAACACTTCTCCTACTAGCTTTAGTGAACTGGTGCAATAAATGAAAAAAAAAACATGCTTACTTTTATGCTTTATGCCAGAAAAAAGTACGCACGTATACAAAATTCACGAAAGTGCCAGAGCGAAATGAGAAAACATGCACTTAATTTGAGCCAAATCTAAAACTTAATCGAAAAAAAAGCTCAAAATGAACAGCACCGGCGCTTAGTTTGTTCAGCTTGTCTGAATAAACGGGACTCTTTTTTATTTCAGAGCACAGAAGCGATATAAAGAACATCAAACACTTGTATTCGACAGTGTTTGAGGAAGTTGAGCACACATAAACAACTCGTGTCGGCACAACCCTCGAAGCTAATTGTTTCTGACCAAGCGATAAGCCGTGCTGTTGTTTACCATCACGTCACGTTTCACAGGGCCCTCGTCCCCTTTGAGCTCAATAGGGTAGCCATGCAGCAGTTTTGGAAAACAGTGCTGCTTTTATGCTGATTCGGATAATTCGCTTCAGAGAAGCGGAAATTTCCATACGCTTGGCACCTGCTTTTGCATAATCGTCGCAGGGCCAAACAACGACAAGAGGCGCTTGTTTTCAAAAGACTCCGGTCCTCGCTAGTTCGCGTAGCTCCCAACAGCAATGAATCTACGAGCAATAAAGATTTTCCTGCCTAAGCAGTCTGCTACGATTATCTCTGCTTCGCAAACTATAGAGATTTCGCCTATCGCCTAGATATGAAAAAAAAATTCTAATTTATAATAATAATCTTCTTAACAACCTTTATTTCCCACGTTAAACATTTTGCAGATGATTGTGTGCGGTTTAGTATAATTACTAATCTCTGTGATGAGGCGTAGTTGCAGACAGACCTGGATACAATTTCTTCATGGCGCAGTAACTGGCTTATGAAACTTAACAGTACTAAGTGCAAACACTTGCGCATTTCAATCCGAACTTATGATAACTCCACTCTCTATCTTCTTAATAACACTACGTTATCGCCAGTTTCATCGTACAAATATCTGGGTGTTCACATCACTCACAATCTTTCGTGAAAAATGCACGTGCAATATATATCTAACCAGGCTAACCGCACAATCGGTTTCTTACGCCGCCATTTCACAGCTTCAAACGGTTCCGTTAAGCTTCATTTGTGCAGAACTTTAGTAAGACCGAAACTAGAATACGCTCGCTCTATTTTAGATCCTAATCAAATATAACTAATTTACTCTTCAGAGTCCGTTCAGAACCACGCCGCCTGCTTTATTGTGTCAATTTCGCTCACGAATAGCAAGCATATCTGCAGTAAAGCCAACCCTTGGTCTTCCAGCTCTTTCTTTGCGCCGTAAATATTTTCGCTTCTGTCTTTTCAAGCGAATTTACTATACTAACCCTATTCTCGAGAATCAGTTTCTGCTTCCTCCATGATATGTATTCTCACGCATTTATCACCGCTTTAAGGTAAGAATCTCGCATTGCAGAACCACCCTTCGCCTCAATTCATATATTCCTCAAACTGCAAATCATTGGAACGACCTCCCTGCCTTCTTTGCTGCCATGACCGATGTCAAAAATTTCAAGAAAACTACTGCTGATTTTGTATGCCCCTCCTCTCTGTAATGCCTCCGGGCCTCGAAAGTATTGAAAACAAATAAATATAAATAAACAAGCAAATAAATAAATAAATTGTATTTAATTCTTAACATCTTGCTGTTAACGAAGCCTGGCTTGTTTCTTCGCGATTTACCTAGCAGCAGTAAAACTGCAAACAAAGTGCCTTGCTCGCCTCGAATACACTTCGTCTGAGGCTCAGCACAATGTTTTGCTGACGTCATACCATGAATTCGGCCGTTCCTGATGCCCTTCTAATGATGTACAGAACGGAATGGTCAATTGTGGGCACTAGCATAGGTGTTGTCATCTGAACTGCAGAATAAAGGGTTTTCTGATAACGTCTCGGATATTGCCGAACCCCATTTTTCAACAGCGCTGCATTCCCCTGATAAGAACATTGTTGCTCAAAACGCACTCAATACCGCCGATTGCGTGGTGTTTTTTATGTTATAAGTACGGTTGCTGCTAGTCAATATCGATTTAGCTGGTCTATAGAGTACAAACATTGAACGTAAATTATCCTATTAATTTCTTCGCAATTCTTTCATTTAACATTTTTTCTCAGTTGCATTGACTGAGCGCAGCTTTTTTTTATGCGGGTGAATGTTTTAGTAGGTAGGCGACAATTTCAAGCACTATTATATTTAAATCTCTTGGTCTTTAATTGCAGATGTCTTGATAATATCAAGGTAACTTGCTATTTATTATAAATGCAGTAACTGTAGTGTTGTTTCAATAATTGCAGATGTCTTGATAATATCAAGGTAACTTGCTATTTATTATAAATGGAGTAACTGTAGTGCTGTTTCAAGCAATGACATATGCTGTTTTTGCACCGCTCTGTGTTAAAGGGATTCGTAACTTGGATTCACTGGTAAGAAGAGGAGGATGAAAAGGAGGGGAATACATGAGCACACACATCCTATATTGAAGTAACTGCCAGCATGTACTCTAGCGTTTTGCCGCTGGGGCTTTACGTGTGCTGAATAATTCAGTCAATTAAATTGTGTCCAATTTGTTCCTTTTTTCGTGAAGGAAATTAAAAGCTAATTTTTTTCAACACAAAGAGAATCGTACGTGGATCTTTATGAGACAGAAACAGGGAGTGCGGTGTGAATATCGTTGCAGCTTCTACACTGATTTGGTGGGGAGGTAAATCCGGGAGCGGTTTTTCTCTACTTTAGCAAAATAAAGTACGCAATGCAGACTGCTAAGTGGAAATTGCGGTGGACGTTTATGAAAAGTGGAAGACGGGAACTCCTGAAGTATGCGAAAAAATTATTAGTTCTAAGCTTACAGGCTTAGCGCATTAAGAAGTGAACGCTGATTGCATTAGAGGCCAAGAGGTCTGTTGTGGCTGGCTCATTTTGACGTTTCACAAGTGACTGCCAGGTTGGATGACTGGGACGTCTCACGTGCATACTCTGCATTCTTCCGCTTGCGGTCTTCGTTTCGATCGCGTTCTCCGCACACTTCACGGCCTCCAGATCCGGTTTGTACGAAGCAAATTGTCTTGATCCCAGTGTTGTTTTAATCATAGTCTAAACCCTCCTTTGGTTTTGAGGAAAAATGAAAGGACCATAACTGGCTCTCTGGGTCAGTGAACGCTTAAATCGCGCTTTGAGGTTACGCGACGTTGGTGCCCACCCAACGCGTTACGCGTAACGCGTTACATGGCAGCCGTTGTACTCCCTAAATTACTTCTACTAAAAGGCTTGTACACAGCTATTACAGCTTTCCCTGTAAAATACAGCTATGTACATCCTTCGCTGCAGCGCACAGGCGTGTGTATCTCTAGATGGTAAACATGTAAACTACCTGGCTTCTCCAACCAAGCTGGTGATGAGTCCCTTGTACTTTCTTCATTATAATATGCAATCATTATTTCAACCCATTAAGGCTTTGCGCCGTGATGCTTTATTCGTTATCAGTTTGCAGCACGCCCAGCAACGCATGTCAAAAGAACGACGCTTGATGATCAGTGCACTGAGCCCACACCTTAGTAGAATCACTGTCCCATCGTTTCTGAATTTTATGAGATCGCCATAAACGAAATTCGCCGCTCCTTTGTTGTACACGAAGGTTGCCTTAGGTACCACTGTTCTGCGTTAGGAGTACATATACGCTTAAGAAAAATAAGCCCGAAAAAGTGGTACTTCTTGCACCTCGATGGCGTATTGCAGCGTTACAACGACTATGAACGTAGTACTTGCCTTTCTCCTTAGCACGCCCCAAGCCGAGGGCTGGGAGAATGGGAGCACTGGGAGCACTCGTTTGGGAGAATGTCCAATGAGCGGTTCTTTCGATGTAGCCTAATTTAAATGCTTGGCGTACCTCGCTGTTGAACTCTGCGGACCTTGAGGGTCTTGAATTGTTACGGGGGCTACAATAACCGCTACGGTATATCCACTATCCTGCATGGATCGGCGTGGTCTGAACAACTTTAGGCAGCTTTTGCTTCATGACTTTAAAATATGTATACATGTGTGCGCTGCAACACTCATTGGTGCGTGCGGGCGTGCGTTAGAGAAGGCAAATCCTCTAATGGACTTTCTAAGACACGGGCAGCTTCACAGTTGTTTTTTATCGCGTACCAGCGCAGTTCTCTTCCGACGAAAAAGTCGCGGTCTGGGTCTGTGTGAAACCTTCACCCCGGAACGCTCATATTTGATCAACTAGACCTATTTCATCTTTAATTTGTTTTTAAATCAATAGCTAAGGAAACTTCTAAGAAGCTTATGCTTCGTAGTTTCTCTGCAGTTACGAAACCCAGGCAGTTACGAAACACAGCAGCAAATGACGGCACGTGGATGAACTCGGCAAGAGGGGCGGCAATACGGAAGGCGCACGCGTTCGCTGGTATCGCGCGAAAAATCACTGGACCGGAAAACAGGGCTCCTGAGCGTTATGGCACTCCCATTGCATCGCATTTTTTCTCTCGCCCACTCAGGCAGGACCACCGCAAGAGCTTCAGCCCTGAACGATATTATCTATTTTCTGGCTAGTTTTAAATATAGGATTTTCATGCATGCATTTTTGCAGATAACCTACGTCATTTATCTTGCACGTGCCACAAAAGCGTTCTGTTTATCGGTCCTTCTGCCCGCAAAGCAAAATGAGAGCCGCTATTAGCCTTTGTAAGCATGCAGGCACACGTTCTTGAAATTGTATCCACATTTTATATTTGAGAAAACATATCTTGCTCATTTTATAGCACAATATTTCCTTGCTTGTTGTGCGCCGTTATTTAGAGGCTGTGCACGCTTTATCACTTGTAGCATTCTTCTGAGACCCACACGACGCAAATTTCTCCTCCTTTCGAACCTGAAACCGACCAGCAATTGCACTCGTTCGTTTTGCTTGTTCTTCTGACCATTTGGCTCATTTAAAAACGTTAGCGCGCCCAGCACGATGCCTGGATTATAACTGTTTAACAACCCGCTTAAGAGGAAGAATGGAAGAAAATAGAGATGAATTCATCGGCTCTGGTTATGCTCTCGTGCGCACGGTGCCACAAACAGACGCGAGGATGCAGTGATATGCTATTCGGCGCATTTTCTTTTATTCAAGAGGGGGGATTGGGGAGCAGAGTTGGAGGAAAATAAATTTTTTTTCGTAGTTTCAGCATAATAAAATTTGGTATGGTATTACCCTTTACAAATAGTTTGTTTTCCAGCCACTTCTCAGAAAAAGGGCCTGAAACAGGGATTCCTAGGTCTAATTGAGGAAATTTTTGTTTACGGCTTGTAACATCATAGCAAGACTACGACTCCTGGCTGCCTTGCTTTGATTTCCTGGACTCGTGTGCGGACGGAAAGTTCACAGTTTGGCGGCAATTATGAACTCCAGGACATCACTGATAAAGCGATGGCGTAGCTGACTACAACCTCTGCTAAAAAGTATGTTTCTCTATAAAATTACAATTAAAGTGAACCTTCCTATACATCAAGAGATGAAAGATGAATATTATTAATTTGTGAAAAAGATAGTAAAAAGTACATTTTTCGTTCTACAGATATGAATCTCTAGGTCTTTACAGTGCCATCAAGATTAAAGCCTTCTATGTGTCTACCCCAGGTGTATGCTATTGACGCTCCCTGTTTTTGTTACGGCTGCTCTAAATGGTCGGCGCTTCATGTAGACCAGATAAGTAAGGTGTCAAAATATTTGCCCTCGCGTCGCAGTCCTACTTGACGGCTACTGACAATCAAGATGTTTGCGCATGAGGGCAAAACGACCTTGGCGCCAAATATGTCCGCGTTATTTTTTTCTCCGTATTTGTTGCTGTTGGCTAAATTTTGTGCTCCGTACCACACTGCCATATATCTTTACACTGCCTTGTTTTGCTGCGTTTTTAAAAAGCAGCTTCTATTTCCGTTGGCACATCAACGCTCACCACAATCACGGAGTGGACATATTACTCAGAGCAACATAGTTATCATGCCAACTTTCTCTCTGCGAAGCTTCTTGAGCTTCAATTTCTCCTGTTTCTTTCTCCTTACCGCTCTCTATCTTTCTCATTCGTTCTTTGGCAACCGACTGAATTCTTTCAACTTCGTCATTCTATAATTTCGTCCGTTAACTCGTTCACAAAAGTATAGATCCACTACACCTACTTTGTAAAGTGGGCTCTACTGCAGAATGTGGGTTGTTGTGGCTATGCCCGCTTCACAGGAGAACTAAACAACAGCGGCGCACATGTGTAGCGAACAAGAATCATACAAAGCAAGTTTACTACTGTATGCGGCAAGCACATGACACTTTTGCGAAGGCCACACCAACCCACGACACAACTGTTCAACGCAATTTCAAATTTTGACCGGAATAATCGTTATGTCTATTATGGGCCGCTGAACCATGCCTGGTTTTTGTCCCAACCTTCCATGGCTCGCGAAATAAAAGAAAAAGAACAGCTTTCTTTCACAGCTCACTTGTTTCTGTTTCTTTTCAAGGTCCCCATCACTTGGTAGGACTCGTTTGTCGTAAAGGTTTAGTGTATACATTGTATGCTGCATGAACTTCTCAACCACGAACACAATCTGACGCTCGCTGAGAGCCCAGCATCGTCGCGTAACATGTGGGTTCCTTACCATTCTTTCTCATCCAAGTTAATTTGCAGTCTCTTTGCCTCCGCGGCGTAGCCTCGCTAAACTCCATACTCGTCAGCTCTGTGGTTTCTAATGAAGGAAATTAAAAAACGTGGGGGGCGCATTTTATAGACGCGATTTGGTTATTCAAGTTGCGAAATGTGTTACGCCAAATAATTCAGTGGCTACCTGGATGCCACCACTGGGATTTTGTGGTGTGAAGTCAGCATAGCATCCAGGGTTCCTGCCTTAATTCAACTCCAGTTTGTGAGCAACTGACTGAGTTTTCTAGTTTAATTTTCGTATGCGAGTATTTCGTTTTCGCTGGTGATTGTGCCAAGAAAAACGGCCAACTTTTAATTCAAGGTCGAACGTACATTTAACGATTAAACCATGAAAGCTCCCAAAAATTTTTCTTCGTTTTAAGAGCCCTCTTCTGCATCTAAAAATCGTAAAGAAGACATCGCTAAGGATTAGCAAAACAGACGAGAAATCTTACCAGGCATAATATTTTGTTCGCTGGACTACTCTTGAAGAAAAGAACGAAAATTTCAAAACAGTAATATTTATTGAGCGCAGCACGGGTTGAATTTGTTGCCCTGTTTTCATTCTCACTTAAAAAAAACGCTTATGTATATTCTAACCCAGCACTAGTATTCTCTACATATTGGTAACTCTCGCAGCTTCCGCTTCAGTTGCGTGACTTATCATTCTCATTCTTTATTAAGTGGACTGCCTAGCCTCAGCGAAGTCTGCTATAGTGAATTTGCTGTGTTAACTCTAACTGAAACAAAATTCTGTTGTCCTTGAGCAATCGGAAAGCGAGCCTCGGTACAAATACAGCATATAAACGTGTTGAAAATATCGGAGTTCCTTGCATGTAAGGACTCTCCCTAACTTTTGTCATTCACTTCCAGAAACAAATATACGAGAATTTACCACATCAGGCCAGCATTCAAGAATTTAGCCCATCATGCTATCTATAACAGGCTAGCAATCGAGAAGGCAGTGGGGCAAGGTCGCGCAAATTATATGTTTAGAACAGAAAATTAATGATTTTAGCGCAAAGATTCAGGAGATTGTTTGAGATAGATAGATAGATAAAGAGGAGGAGGGAAAGGCAGGGATGTTAACCAGAAAGGGGTTCCGGTTGGCTACCCTGCACTGGGGAAGAGGGATTAGGGGACTAAAAGGAGAATCACTGAATACGTCTGTAACAAACTTCATTTGTTCCACCTCGGTAGCTAGCGAATGCCAGTGGCGACAAAGCACTTTAACCTCATGTTATCGCGTCTTCTTCAGTGGTTTCGGAGTTGTCTGGCCCTCTAAATTAATGCAGCTTGGAAGGGATCCCAGTTGTTCTCCGCCTCCCACTGCGCCCGCACTCCGTTCGCAAGGTCTATACACGTTTGTGCTCAGAGTCAGTTTGTCTAAATGCGAGTGGCCACTGACTCTGTGGGAAGCTAAGCGCTAGACTACAACGCGGCCTCTGCCGTCAGCTTGTCGGGGACGTACTAGCCTATGCACCGTTGGCTGCGCCTCTATCCTTAAGCCATTTCCCCTAGCATTGTTTTTAGCATTGTTAGATGAGCGTGTAAGATCCGAAAAAGTTCATGCTACTTCTGCACCCTTACAATCTTTCGGTTTATGGGCAACTGAGCAGCAGAGTTTTTTATATTGAAAAAATGCTCTCAGATATTTTGAAAGCTCTCTATTACGAGCCCATTGTAGTAAACTGAATTTTTCTCGTTGTTTAATCTCTCATGAGTGTGCGTTTCATAAGATTCTGTTCGCGAGGTTTTTCTTTGCATTTAAGGTTCGCATAGTAGAACCATAAAATGCCTTTTTATCATGAGTATTACTCGGCGTAATCATGTTGTAGTCATGCAGTGGTATGCTCGTTTAATTTTCGATGACATTTTGCTCTATTCACCAGCGCTCTGTTTGCTCAAATAACAATTATCTCAAAGAGGTTCTACCAAGTATTCGCTTACTGTGCTATCAATTCAATACTTTTTTCCACAATACTGGACTCCCTCTCAGAACTGAAAGTTGTCGTTAGCAACTTTGTTGGAGGCCCAAACCATTGTACAAGGAAGCATAAGACAATTTACTGCATCCGAATGTTAGGAAAAGAGCAAATACCTAATGCAGAAAATGCACATCACCAATATATATCTGCTTCAAGATTTAAAGCAAGAATTAATAGTCAAGGTTGCCTGTTTAACAGCCTGAGTGGTGTTAAAGCAGGTGCTTTGGGGGCACAATGGCTGTCTTTTTCTCGTTTAGTAAAACCGGTAGATTTTGTTTTATTCATTACAGTTTCTACTGAGTAGGCAAGCAGGGGTCAAACCAGGGCCGAGTACTCGAGCTATTGAGTTACTGAGCTACATGGTTACGAGCTACTGAGCTACAGGGCTGAGTACTCGAGCTGCAACATTGGAAAAGAACAAACAATATTTTGACAGCTCTTTTGTAATTCGAAATTCTGAAGAAAAAAACACGTAGTGTCTATTGCGCGACAGTTTTCTAAAATGAGTCAGCGAGGTTCTCTCGAAATAGAGCGGAAAGACAGCGATGAAGAGTAATTCAAGGTCAGCGACAGCATCCTCTGTTCGCAAGCCTCACCCCGTATTTAGCCTAAGCTCCGTGCTGGCTACATGGTCCGTGCAATTTTCCGCATTTTTAATTTATGAGGGATTTCTAACCAGCAACTCTTCTTTTTTCTGGCTCCAATTGGACGCGTGGAAACAGAGGGCCAGGTTTCGTCCACAGAATATTAGAAGATAAGTGGGACAGCCGTAAAAATGTCAGTATAGCGCTGACAGCCGGTACCATCGTCTGTATCGGGAAAGTGGGGTATTCGTCAGTGAGAAAAACAAATTCGCACAGTCACGCCTCAAATGCTGCTCCGCAAAAAATATATGCTTATTCTGGAAACATTGAAAAAAAGCTTATAAACAGGCGATGTACTATTCGTTGTGAAGTATCTTCTTAACACCTGCGGTATTGACTTCAGAAAAAAAAACGCATTGCAAGCACATACCCATTAGCTACGGGTAGGCCAGGGAATGTTCCGGCGGAATAAGCAAATGCGGCGCCGTGTAACAACATCGTTCTAAGGAAGATCTCCTAAAAACGTTACGGATTCCTTTTAACAAGATCGCAAACTAATCAGACTTCATGCTACTCTTTCGTCTCTTGATCTGTAGCAAATCAGTGAAAAAAAACGGAAAGGAAAATTTCATCCTTGGCTATTTGTTTTGCTGGGCACAGACGCGCGGTATTTAGTTACATTTTTATCCATTATTCCCGTTATGTTGAAAGAGCTTTTTACATGTTGCTTTTTTCAGCGTTGTGGATAGTAACATTAAGTCTTGCTGGTTTGCCATTCGACACATTACGCCATAGCCAGTTCGGTACACCTGTCCAATTAGCGATCCAAATAACAGAGCCAAGGCAGCAGTGCGAATATTTGCGCACAGCATTGTCATCGTGGCTTTGTAGCCTTCTCGAACAAGGCCACCACGATGTCGTTACGCTTCTACACGAAAATAACAATTGCAAAACAAAAGACCAGGCCATGAAAGGGCAGTCGGATTGATAATCTTACTTACCGTTCACCGCTGACAAACTTACAGCAAAAGAAATCGCGGTTTCACTAGAGCTACATAATATCTGTCTTTTCTGAAAGGTGTTTAAAATATATGTCTGGTTACAGTCTTTTCCTTTCTAGCTGCCCGTCATACCACAGAACCGAAACCTTTTGGTGCACTCTGTGGCTTTACATATGTTAAAGAGACGTACAAAAGTGGAGCAACTCCTCAGAGCTTGCACAACCAGAGACCATTAACTCAAATTGTTGGCATGCCCAAGAACAGAGATTAGAGCGTGTTCACCGTGGCCCTTCATCCCAACGTTCAAAGACTATGCGTGTTTCGCAACAGGGCTCATTTTGTTGCATTTTATCTGCCTTATCGTACAAACGCACTCTTTTTTATGCCCTGAATCATTAGTTAGGCCAGCGGCAAAAAGTGAAAAAGCTGCAGAAATTGTCTGACATTTGTGCGCTCGCCAGCCATTAAGGAAAATTGGTGTAGCGCACAAGACATAGTGCTCTTTGCTCTTGCTTCGCCCTCTAACGTGATAAGAGTCGACGAACTCTGCAGGCGCAAACCAACTTGTGCGAAAATTAAGAAAGACGGAGAGGCCAGACCCGCCGTAGTGGTTCAGTGGTTAGGGCGCTCGCCTTCTGAGTCAAATTTCCCGGGTTTGAACCCGGCCGTGGCGGCCGCGTTTCGATGGAGGAGAAACGCAAAGGCGCCCGTGTTATTTGCGATGTCAGTGCATGTTAAAGTTCCCCAGCTGGTCGAAATTATTCCATAGACATTCCCTAAGGTACCTCTTTGTTCCTTTATTCTTTCACTCCCTCCTCTACCCCCTTGCCTTATGGCGCGGTTTAGGTGTCCGCCGAAATGTGAGACAGATACTGCGCCATTTCCTTCCCTCAAAAGCCAAAAACCAAACCGAGAGGCCGCCTATTAAATCTGCATGACTACTTCTTTTGTTCCACTCAGCACAGTTGGCTACAAAGCGCAGCAATGTCATCAAACTCAATGTGATACACTCAGCGCATCGCCATAACCTTGTCGGTTTGTACGTAATGTTTTATGCATTAAGTCTTTACACTTTATGTCTCCGTTACTCTGATGCGATCTTTCTACCTCGCGCTTTAGCGGAAATACATGCTCAGAATTGGTGTCAGTATCTAAAGAATGCCATACAGATGCATTTATTTAATATGCAAATGCAAACTGGCACAGAAGATACACACAGCTGCGTCATCGTCTTTTATAGTCGGTGACCTTTCAAGAATTGTTGGAATAACGAATGACACCTACGCGTAACGTAGAATAAGGATTAATCGAAAAGGTGTATAGTGGAGAACGTAACTGAAATGAATGCTGAGGTTTTATGTAGCGCTGTAATCCAGCTTGAGATAATAGACAAAAAAAAACAAAAATTTGGCACTGGCGCAAGAAGCGGCCGGTTTGCTTACCACGAATGGTCATCAAAGTTTGCCCTGAGTAAAAATAGGCAGAGCGGAAAAAAGGCGGGAAGATTAACTAGCTGAAGGTACCGGTAACCAGCTGAAGTGAACCAGCTGATGGTACGTTAAGCAAGAGTCCGTTTTTTTTAAACAGCGAAGTACCAGAAGATATCATTCTTAATATCTCTTTTGCATGTGCTTTGCCAAAAGAGTAAGTAAATGCGACTGCTTTGATCTCCCCTGCGAAGATCCTCGCCGTTACTTCGCTCATGCTGGCGCTTCCTCTCTGTAAAGGTGTAGTGGCACTCGGTAGCATCTACCAAACAATGCTTCATAACTCAAAAGGAGGCTGTAGTGTGCCATGACCGCCTTGTTGACCACAATGCTGCCAATGGCCCAAAAACTCGGCATGAAAATGTCGCCATGCGCCTGTCTGCAACTACCTCTGTCGGCAAAATGGTTTCCCCTGCGTCATTATTGCCCTCAATTATCGTTCATAAATGCAACTGGAACAGGGCATAAAATTAACAATAATCTTGTGCAAAACGAAATTGGAATAAGGCAGCAAAAACAATTCTCCATCGCACATTAACTTCGCATTAAGGCAATAGCGCTGTCAGTAACCTCCAGTGCTAAATATTTATGTTTGCTATCGGCTCGAAAATAATTATTGCTTGAGAAGTACCCAGAAAACTATTTCAACAAAAGCCACTGAAAATGCAGCATGCGTAAGGCAAGCTTTTGCATCACAACATTAGTTTTTGACTTGTGCACTGCGCTAACTGCGGTGCTCTGTTGTTAATCTGCGACATTTCTACATCAAGAGAGTTTACGATCGCCCTATTAGCCATCTGACTTCACATTCACCTTGCTCAGCGCAAAATACAGGGCAGCCGAAAGAGAGACGTACATGCTTTCTGTTTTTTTTAATGCGATAGCATATAGGTTGTGGTCTAACAAACGAAAAATTTGGCTTGTGTGAAGAAATTTCCAGATTAGTCCAAAAGAGGTCACATAACCTCGTGATGTCATCATAACTTGCCCACTGTATTGTGCGCAAACTGCTCTCTGTGACAGCTGGCAATTAATTTAATGATTGATTGAGGAAGGACATGCGACTTTGCGACCTTATCACAACTTGATCACCACTGCACATGGCAACAAAATTGATTCAAATAAATTCAAAGCGGTTGCCATCTTCCTAGCGTGGAACTGCGCATGGGTCTTACGGAGTTTGGGTTGAGCAACCTTGGTCTCTAAAGTCCTACGGTGGCTGTGTTTGAAACAGCGACATGCCGGGACAGTTGCGCATCACTTATCTTGTGAAACGCTATGCCGTTTATGATATGTTAATTCCCCGAGGTTATGAATGCGATTAAGAGGATCGTGACGTCATCAACACCACGTGGCTGCCAAATGGTCAATCATAGCATGCCGCGATTTTATAAAAATTTAGACAGTGGCTTTATTATCTCTGGTTAAGCCTGGATATACAAGCGAAAAGCTTCAGTTATGCTTGGTTTGACGTCATGGTTATGCTTCTACGAGTGCGCACGCCTATTCTCTGGCAAGCGCATTATATAGCCTCCTTGCGCATGCACATGACGCACATGTGCAGTAGCGCGCGCCTGCGCCGAAAGGACAGGCGACGGATCCCGCGCGGCGACGGCTGCGGCAGCGGCGAGGAGCGACCACCTGCGCGGCGCGTGACGTCACTCGTTTTCGCGCATGCGCATAACTCACCAGTTCGGCTCACGCGAAGCTCGGCTCTGACCCGCGTAGTGAAGCTTTTCGCTTCAAAACTGACGGCCCCCAGAATGAGGAAGATGACCCATCCCTTACAATTTCAAAAAATCCTCAAATTTTCTGGAGTAGGCCCACCGCAGAAAATGAACCGTGGCAGATTTTTATGAATTACTGAGGTGGATTGAGGTGGGTTAGTGACTCAGATTATTACAAGCCCATATGATAATCCCATGGAAGGTACTCGAACATTCTAGAAGGTGAAGAGTCATGCATAGCATACAAGGGCAGCGGAACCGTTTCCAAGCGGGGATTTGGCCGCAAAGTCAAAGAAGAACATTGTTCACTCGTAGTAGACACCATACCAGGCAACCTAAATGCTATCGCACTTTCTCCTTAAGAGTGTGGTTACTTTCCGAGTGGTTAAGTAGTTCCCCAAGTTCTTTTGCTACAGTCTACTGTGCAACCATAATTCAGTAAGTTATGTAGTAACAGTTTTTTTCCCAAATGAGTTTTTATGGTATCTTTTTATATTTGCCCATGCGACCGAAACGCATTAGAAAGGTAATACAGTTAGTTCAAGATGATACTCGGCAACGTGTCTCCACAGTGAAGACAGAAGTCTCCTCAAAATGAACGGATCGGGTTTCTCGTAGAATAAGCAAAAAGAATAAGGAAAGATGCATGATGTCCAAAGAAACGAAATAATTCTCATCCTGAGTTTGGCTGCGTAAAATGGAGCTCCAAGAATTTCGCCCTATTTCTCTGCACGTGTTTGTGACGTCACTTGCTTGGAATTTCGGATCGCCAGCTCACGAAGGAGAGAAAGAACTTGAAGCCAGTCAAAGTCACTTGAACATGGATTTTCACTCCAGCTTGGAAAACAGGGCTTTTCAAAAACGCGAGGCCGACTCAGTTTTATTTCACCTACGTCAGTTATCAAGATAACAAAGACATCATATTCTTTCCTGAAAAAAAAACGAAAGAAAACAATGACTTTCAGTGCCTTTCCTTTTCCTTTTTATTATCCAATACAGCTCCTGCGCCTTGCACTTTTATAGCTTTCTAGTGGACGAAACACTTGCTGTGCATCAAACCATCCTTGCAGCCTTCAAACGAAGAACTACTTGTCTGCTTTGCGTTTTTTTTACGTTACATTTAGCTGACGTTGCAAGAAAATTCACTACTTGCGGAAGTGAAGACACCTTTTGTTCAAAGGCAGTATCAAATGAGCGGCTTTCTACGTCCATTTTAGTACTGGCTTCATTTCTTTGACAGTACCGAAAATGTTTCAAGGCCTTTGGCTTCCTGAACGCTAGAGGCGTGTTTAAACTCTGCGTCTCCAAGAAAACGTTTCATTAGAATCAAACAGTCTTGAAAATAACAGAATCAAAAGAAGCTTTCTACATCAGCAAACAATGTATTGAAGGCTAATGTTGCACGTGGATAATAAAAACGTTGTCTTTCCGCCATACACATGAGCCAATCTGTCGCAGCTCGCCTTCTTTATTCAACAATGATTGCTACAGGCGGGACTCTGTTGAGCATCAAAGGGGAGCAAAGTTCGCAGCGTTGCTGTGGCCTTGTTTCTTAATTGTTTTCAAGTTGAAAACACTAATAATAGGCGCGTTATGAGCGAGGCTGTTCATGTCTGCGGCTCGTAAAACTAAAATCAAACTCATAATGAAAACTTGAGAAGGATAGGCATCACTCTGCAGGTGTAAAATAACAGGAACATTAGGATAACTGTGCTAAAAATGAAAGCCAAGCAAGTCTTGCTTCCCAATTTCGTGCTCTATGATTTTGCACAATAATCAGTAAATACAACCTTGTAAAAATAGCAACTTTCTTGACAAGAACACGTCGTGCTCCATTATCTTGCGGAAGTAATTATGCACCTCCTTAAGCTAAATAAATACGCGGGAACTGTTGAGAGTTTCGCTTTGTGGGTAATAAAGCGCATCCCAGAAATGCTTCGACGTTCTTGTCAGGCGCCCAGGTTTCTTAGCCCAAGACTGTGGCGTTTAGGTCAATTAAGCATTTGTCAGTCGTCCTGAAAGTGTGTGTAGATGTATCCATTCGTCATAATAGCGGCAGAAAACGCCAGAGTTGAGAGAAACAACATCAGTTATGTGGTGTGAGCTAGCTTTAACCTGTATTTAAATCGGGTGCACAGCGCTGCACGCGAATAATTTCACAGCATCTGGGAACGTGTGTTTGTAACAAATTCATGGAAGGTAAGGGGTTCTCAAAAGCGTTTGACACTGCGTTTTTTCGAGCAAGTAAATCTACCGACATATAGAGCTACCAGGCCAGTGTTGCCAGCGGAGCAACGTGATAGTCTCCTCTACGAAATAAACAGGGCAACTTGCGAGAACCTTTCACACAGATTTCCCCGGGGAGCCGTAGGCTGAGTTGTCGACGCTTTGCTCTACCTTTTCTTTTCTTTCTGTCGCTACTGAAGCACACATAGAGGTAGCGAAAGTTTTTAGGGCAGAGCGCCACTTCAGAACACTTTTAATGACGACAACATTCAAAACGGACCGTCACGTGCTATCGTTTTTGCTGAAACCGTTGACAAACGCGCACAAACAAAACGCACTAAATAAGAAAAAATTAACCATCTCCCGTAGCTCTCTTTGAATTTATACAAAATAACATACAGGTACCGTCAAAATTAAATGGAAGGCGATTATGTCGAAAACATTTAATTTCTCCGAATCCAGAGCATAGCAGTCCAGATTTATTGGAGCATTATATTTATTCATTGGAGTATTAATGGCCACATAAAAATACTACTACTACTGTGTAATTCACAGAATACAATTTGGCTGAATATAGTTATTCATTCATGCATAAACTGACGGCGACGAAATTAAACTTTTTGGCTACGATTGCCTTTCATTTACTTCTTATGGCACCTGTACATTGTGGATGGCCTATTTTGAGCAAGTGAGCCATCGAAAAGGGGATGGCTAGGTGCGAATGCCAACGCGAGAAACTGCGCCCCGCTTCTATATCTGGTACCGTATGTCACGGCTTTCTCGATTACTGCTGAGAAGCAAGCGTCAGGCGGTTTCCGTTAGCCGTAAGGATTTTTAAAAAGGACTTAGCTAGCATTTACTGACATGTGCACAATGTTGAAACATTAACTTTAAAAAAGGAGCCACCCTGCTTATATCCCGCGATAACGATGAAGCTTACACCGCTGCTAGCATAGCTTGTAGCAACTAGAGTGGATCCTTGCGCTCCTTTTGCCCGGACTTTTTTTTTCAGTGCGCTCTAATTTTTGTTCCCCCCCCCCCCCCCACTTCCCCAGGAAGGGCGAGGACCGCAGAGAATTGCGGACTGTCCGCGTTCGTAGCTTTTATTTTCTGACATTATTCTTTTGCTATTGTTGTTGTTCTCTTTATACCTCAGAATAATGCAAGTTGCTGCGCAATAAAGAAGTGAGTGTGGAGATTATTTAGAAGCATGGCGTTTACGTAGCATCTTCGAACGGTCACCACACGTTCCTGTTTAGCAAGCAACTAATAATCCACGTAACCTGTCACGTCCACGAAATGCTGAAAGAACTTTATTGAAAACTTTTTAATGAGCTTCCAGCTGCATTAAAAAAACGAGCATTCTCCAACTATTGACTCAACCAAAGGGAACATCTGCGTCAGGAGACGTGCGAACGTACAAGCCAACCGGTTCTGCAGTTGGTAACTCCCTCGGAATAGAACAGTGGAAGGGGAACAGATCGAAAGCCAGATAACTCAATTGCAAGCCAGTCCTAATTGCACACGCTTCGCTAGCGCCGCCGCCGTGCTAATTGGACGACCGGTATCGCCCTTAGAGACAGGCATGCCGACCCGTGACTCGACTGCGCAGGTCCCACGTGCTTCGCATAGACGTGTCGCGGCTAGCTTCGCGGCTCTTTTGCGAGAGGAAGAAAAAGAAAATAAATGTAGGAACAGTAGAGGGTACGAGAAGACGGTTTTAGAGAAACCGCTACAACAGCTTGGCCTTTGTTCGAGCAGCCCAGTCATACTGTGGTTTGGAGCCACCATACTTGGGTACAGCCACAAGTCTGTTTTTACCGCCGTGCAATATTTTTTAATGGAATCAAGGCGGCTATCTTGTTAATTTTTTTAATTTTTCAATAATATTTTTATTCTTACAAATATCATTATCATTCAACTACTCGGCTTTAAACATCAGTCTCGATCTCCTGCGTGCGTTCTGCATTTCCTGTTTCATTTCGTTGTTCCTTTTTGATTACTTCTTCCGTCCTTACCATTCATTTTAATTTCGTCCAGGAATTATTTTCCTGAAAAACTCTCTGTGCCCCCCTATTCTTCGCCAATCCTCCTATGTGGGCATGTGCCATTGTATGATGGTAACAACAACAAGATAATAGCCTTGCGTGAATTAATACCAAATGCTCTGCCTGCGTTCTTGTGTGCCTGCGTGTGCGCCGAAGGAGGTGGACGAGGAGGCGGTGATGCGACGCCGAGTGCTCTTCACGCAGTTACTCTGTGGTTTCAAAAAATGGCGAATTTCAGCGAAAACGCCAACCGCATTTTCGCAACTGGGTATTTAGTTTGGTCAGGTGGAAAATAAACACAAGAAATTGGCACACGCAGATGTCCCACCTTTTCTGATATCCTTGATTGAAGCACTTAAACGTAAAACGTAATTTTTTTTTACTTACCTTTTTCGGGTCGACGCTTTCCTTTGGTGCTGTTCCAGTATATCCTGCGATATACCCTGTAAAAAATTTTGTCTTCCGCTTCACATCTACTTCGCAACCAGTTGATGTCACTCATTGCTGTTAGGAAGCAGTTATGTTTTTAGTATAATAGGTGAAAAGGTGATAATTTGTAAAAAGCCACAGTGCCAGGTCCCACTTCAAGCATTAAGAGGTAGCTCTCTCGGGAGATAGCGCTCCGGGAGGTCTTGGATTTCAACTAACCATTTGTGCCCATCCTATAACTGGTATATATGATTTCTTTCTCATCGTTGCAATTGTTACGCTTTATTGTGTGCGTTGTCTGTCATGGAGACAATCACAGACATTTAGTAAAACTGATTACCAAGCATAAAGTTTATAGGTTAAATAAATGCGTAATTATATATTCTTTCATTGTTTAGATTTATAATTCGTGCCATCTGGGCACCGCATGTGCTGAACTACACAGTTATGTGCGAGAAGACCTTTTATTGAGTTTTTTTTTTTTCAGTGTAGAAGGCCGTGAGTAGAAAAACTGAAAGACTCCTCGTGTTTACAAGCAGCTGTTCTCAGTTGTAAGATGAACCTTTTGTTGGCAGTTCCCTGATAAATTCATAATTTTTCGCTAGAAGAAGAAATGCTGAGAACATAATTTACAGAGGCGGAATAAGTTAACCATCTCCCACTCAGCACTTTCAAACGAACCTGAAAGAAATGTTTGGTTACACGCCTTACGGTCATACAACCTATATAGGGTGCAATAGAAGCAATGTCTTCAGATTCAAGAGTTGAAATGTCACCGCTTAGACACTCTCCAAAGTTCAAGATCGGAAGAGCGCTTCGCTTCAATTTTCTGCGGGTGAAAGTCAGAAAAGGAAATTTTAATTCAGAGTAGAAAAGAAGCTTCACTTTTATTTTCACTACTGACAGCAGAAACTGAGAGCAGAAAACCACACAAGGGACGCGGATTGCTAAGGTGTCACTGGTGTCGCACGCACACGGGTGCTTCACTGGCTAAGATTCATCAAAATGCGTCCCTCATAGCATTACCCTCTATAGCGTCCGCTCACATTTCATTCGCAGTTTTCCGGCTCAGTGCACACTTCTTTCCGCTCCTCTAAGAAAAGTGGCGCGGATTCTCCGATATCTCGCGTCTCGTCTTTGTCAAGATCTAGGAGCGTGAGCTGTGAAATTGGAAAGGCCTTTGCATTCGAATCTTTACCCAGATTCATGTCCCTTTATTTTCCTTATTGAAATAAAACTTCCAGCCTTGTATGCCCTCGATCGCTGTGCTAACGAAGCAGTACCGAAGCAAAAGCTGTTATCATCGCGGGTCCGCTTCGTAACTTGAAGCCCATCTGTTTCTTGCGGCGAATCTTTTGTTTAAACCTCTGTACTTTTTATTCCTTCAATATTCATACAAGCGAGTGGTGTATTATTTTAATGTTTGTATTGATACCTAGTGCAATACGTTGCAAAGTTATGAGCTATCTGACTGTTTTTGTATTTCGAGGCCAAATTAAACAGGGGATAAAAAATTATGGCCGGCAAGCGTGCTGGCTTTTTTTTTTTGGGGGGGGGGGTACCAAAAACCCTTTATCTCTAGAGATTCGAAGCGGTCTTGGATTTCAACTAACCATTTGTGCCCAGCCTCTAACTGGTATATTTGATTTCTTTCTCATCGTTTCAGTTGTTACGCTTTATTGCATGCGCTGTCTATCATGCAGAGGATCAAGAACATTGAGTAAAACTGATTACCGAGCATAAAATTTATTGGTTAAATAAATGCATAATTATATAATCTGCCAATATTTAGATTTATAATGCGTGCCGTGCTCTAAAAGCAATAAAATTAGGCCTGCCTAAAATTGTGATGGGTGTAAACAAGCTGTCAATGCGTTTCCTGTCATTGCATATTATTCCGTCGATTATTATTACATCGAATATGATAAAAACACTACATTATGTTCGCCACACCGTTTCCGCTTGGCCATCTAATATAAGAAACCGCATTTTTGATAGACGATGCTGAGAACGTGGTGAGTAAAGACGTCAACTTGTGCACAACTGATGCTCTAAGTGTGGATTATTCTGTTTGCGCCTCCAGTTTGCTCAGTGTTTCCGAAGGTTGTCGAGTGAGAATGCTAGTCGTACCATCGTGCCTGGCTATTTTCTTTATTTTTTTCCTCCCTTTCTTGTGAGTTAAAAACTGCTCAACAGCTTAACAATTAATGGACAACATTACGTTTTCTTACTTCTCTTGTTTGAAAGCGCAGCTGAAGAGAAAACAAGGAACGAAAAAAGGAACAACATACTGTAGGCTGCTGAAAGTTGAAGAACTTATGCGGATTATTCTGGAAAGTTCTTTCAAGAGCGACGGGTTTTAGTGTGGTTTCGGTTATATAGGTTTTAGAGTTCCAAAGCGACTCAGACTATGAGGGCCGCCGTAGTCGAAGGCTCCGGATAATTTCGACCAGCTGGGGTTCTTTAACGCACACTGACTCCGCATAGTACACGGGCCTCTAGCATTTCTCCTCCATCGAAATGCGGCGGCCGCGGCGGGGATCGAACCCGCGTCTTTCGGGATCAGCAGCGAGCGCCATAAACACTGAGCCACCGCAGCGACCCTAGGAGTTATTAGGTTTTCTGGAAGAACTATACATCGAAATAAATTCATTATTCGCAAAGGCATTGTCTTGTATAATACCTGCAATGGGCCAAAGAAGCCTTGTACGAGATTCAATCCAGCAATGATAACTGAAGTCCAATCAATCTACTGCATTAGTATAAAGGTCGCGAAATAATACTGCTCTGTTAAGACACAGTGCAAACTTTTAGTCTTGCAATAATTCGGGCTGTCTTGTTTTATTTTCTTTTTCCCTCTCTTATTTGGAAATGTCCAATTCTTGCGGCATCTTGCGGTTTCTCCTTACGTAGTCTATTTTTTCAGAGTTACGACTGCAATTCGGGCTGCGTCATACACTTCCGGGTGAATTGCGCTACGTGTGGTCAAAGCAAGCAGTACGTGAGATTGTGAAAGTTTCTAGTGGGGATATATCATTGCGTACACCTTGCTAACCACTGCTTTGCCATCTCTTTTCCACATCAGAGCCCAGACCACTCCTTGATTGCCTCTCTACCACGGCGGCCATTTAAGCTTCCTCGAGGGACATCCAACGGAGTAACACAGGAAAGCAAGCTAACGCGTGGCCCACTGCAGGGCCGCAGCCGAGAGAGTAACGGAAAAACTCGCTGGCGGCTTCCTGCTCCGAGTACAAGATGACTAGGTCGAACTATCTCACGCAACGAACGAAGCACTCGCAGTAAATCACTTGCTTTCTTCTGCTTCGCTTTGTTATGCTTGATAGTGTGGCCTTATAGCTTTCCTTTTCTGTACAGCACTCTTGTCTGTGTTTTTTGCGAGGCTTCCAAGATATCGCCGCGTCAGGGACATGACAAATGCTTCCAGTTTTAGGCCTGAGTCCCTCTTTCTTGTTACCCGTGTACAGCTTGACAGCTCACATTCTTATGTTTATTGTAGCTAGTGTGCTTTACAAGCCATTCAATGTTGTTTCTTCTGCTTTTACTTCTATTGCACTATTCCTAACGCTACGAATAATCCTAAATCTTACCGAATTTTTTTTTGCCCTGAAGTCAGTTTAATTATACAAGATGCTATCTTCACTTCATGCGTACATTTCAATAGGAAATCCATTTAGGATGCATACGCACAAAGTGTCTCATTTAGCTACCGCGTGCAAAGATGCTGGACGACGTTCAAAGCTTGCGGCTTCCATGATCTCAGTATTTTTGTTTCCCTGCGCATCACTCCGTTGTACTTCACTTTTTTGTCCGGCACACTTTAAATATGCAGAGCCGAACATATGTAGGATAAACCGTGGCTTCGAAGAATGTCGTGCCGTCAGTTTTCTGTTTCATATGTGAGTACTCACGATTATAAGTGCGGCATATTCTTGTTAAGAGTACACGCCTTTCTACTTTTTATTTATTCACGCCTATATGAGGCGCTGTACGTTCGTGCAAAATTTCTGTTTCACTGGCCGCGTGTGAGAAAATAACTGTCTTTTTCTTCGCACGTATTTCGTAGCTTCTGGATTGTTGCGCAGTATTTCTGCCTTTCATATTATTTCGTTCTTGTTTCCTTTATATTCTACTTGTTTTGCTCTTCACTCGTCGCACGGCTGCTCCGCTGGTTTTGTTGCAGCGGTATTGAATATCTATGCGCTGAGATTGAGCTCGGTTTGCAGTGGGAAAAAAAGCAAGGCTGCTTTCTGTCATTTGCGTGTTCTTTCTTTCGATTTTCGCTTGCTTTTTTCCTGCGAAATATTGTAGAGGCCTTCGGAAATTTCAGCCTTTGCTTCTTAGCGACATTCAGGTCATCAAAAAATACGCTCTCAGTAGGCTAGCTGGCTTTGCTAATTTTGAAGTGGTAGTGAAGAGACTTTTGTGGCCGTATATTGTGACGATTTGCGTATTTTATAACACCTGCTTGTGGCGTCACAGGTTGACAGCCAGCCGGCAATTTCTTTCGCTAAGTCTGGTATCCTCGGCAACGCGGACTATTGGGAGAAAACAGAATAATGAAACGGATAAAAAATCTTTAAAATACATGTCCATGAATGATCCCTCGTTTATATTCCATTCCTTGTATGCCCTGATGTGCCTCTTTTCCAACAGAACGCCCTCTTGCAGGACGTGTATTTGTAGTTGTTTACTTAGAAATACGTTCAAGTCTTACTAAGTAGGTCTCCAAGGAGCATGTTGTCTTCAGCGAACCAGTCTTCAATTGCGTTCACTGAGTACAGGACTAGTTCTGTAAACAACGTGCGTCTATAATTAGCTAATAAACAGCAGCGTGCTCACTATTCTTAGTAGGACTTAATGCAATGCTAAGTTAGCACCGACGCATTTTTTAATGCAACAGAACGCTTTTTTATTTTTATTTTAGAAAGAAACATCCGGGCACCGAAATGTTGACATTGAATGCCCGCATTCTTTTTTTTTTCTTCTGTGGCCTGTGCTCAAAGCAAATCTGAGAACAGCTACAAACACAAACCATAAAATTTATGTTGGTTTTTCGAACGTCACAGAAGATATGGAGTGTGCGTCCAGGTCTGAAGACATAGGAAAATATCGGAAGGCATAGAAAATAGGAACTAGGAAGGAAGAAAATAGGAAGACATAGGAAAAATAGGAAATGAGGAACGAAGAAAAAAGAAAGACATAGGAAGATATGGGGAAGACTGATGGTCACCATTCGTTTTCTGCCACCCGTCCTGCGTCAAAAAAAATGGACCGCAGCTGCGGCTAATGGTGCTGGGTCACGCGAAGGCCGGGTATGTTTTGTGTCCTTTGCGAAAAGCAGCTTATGTTCCGCGTGTATAGTTCTGCCTGCTAGATACTTTACTTATTTATTTTCGCAGATCGAAGGAAGAAGTCAAGGAGAACGTTGTCTGATTCTCCTCTAATTTGTTCTTTGACAAGAAAACATGGTTGTTCAGCGTCGAGATGATAGCGTAAGTGTCTGAGATCCTGGATGACAATAGGTAACAAAACTAAAAAAAGAAATACAAGACAAGGTGGCATCGTTAAACGAACATACGCGCCAAAAATTAGGAACGAGACGGAGGTTCCAAAAGGCATAAAAAGAGCAGTATTACGTCATGGCGCAAAGTCAATTGATAACTGCATAAGCGATAGAAGCACTATTCTGGGGTAAGAGAGAGGAAATAATACTGTATTGCAGTGATTACCGGACTTTGCGGCTCCAGTGAAAGATAAATCAATAAATATTGCTGAAAGTTCGGTCCATGTATGCACGACAAGACTACACTTAAAAGCCGAGACTCAGCATAAACAGTTTGAAAATTAGCGGTGGTCACTTGCAATCTTCATTGTTTTCTGTTTATTTTTTCTGGCGTTAAATTTTTCGCAGCAATCCTAACCATCTGCCCAGGAGAAAGTTTTATTAGGCCATCTTTGGCAGCAAGCGAATGCTTGAGAAGTTTACGGTGTTTATCGCAGGAATTCGGGCAAGGAAGGAGGGTATATGAGGACTGTTGCCCGAAGACCGCTGTCCAGTCATTTGGATGCGCAACAGCCTTCGCAGCTTAGGAAATAAAGATACACTCTGTTTTTCTTGTGACATTTCTGCGCCCACACAGAATGAACGTTCAGCGAATCGTCGCCCACTTTTTCATGACCGATTATATGAGTGCAGCTTTTCGCCGTTGCAGATACTGGTTGCGCCATACGTGATGTAAAACAGGATACTTTGATGCATTAATGATTTTCAGAAGGTCATATCTTTCTTTTCTGTACAAAACAGTAAAATGTATCGCACTAACGACTTAAAGATAAAGAGCAGCTGTTGTAGAGGAAATTTGCATCTATCTTTGGTGCTGGTTTTTCATAGGAGTGCGAATTCAGGAAAGCAGGGTCGCATCTAAACTGAAAATGAATTTGGTGCAATTTATAAATTTTTATTGACTCGTTATAAAGGCTCGTTTCGCGACGAATCTCTTTGCTTGTATATAATGCTGTTGATATAGCCTATCACGCGACGAGTCAGCCCCAAGAAAGAATAATCGTCACCACTTATCGCTAACGGTCGTCGATAGATATGAGAGCCCGTTGAAAATTTTACATCCAAGCAAAAAAACATTCGGGCTTTCTATTCTGCTTTCTTTAAGGTTTTCTATTTAGAGAAGGTTTGAGAGAGGCTTGCAGTCATAAAATAAATAAAATAAGCATGAAATGAAATTATCATATCTCCGATTCCTTCAAAGCAGGAATAATAATCACCGATAAACAAGCTTAATTCCCACATGTCTCGCTCAAAGTGGATGTGCCGCCGGCAATTACAAATGTCAGCAGAATTCAAGCACAAAAGAAAACAAAGAAAAACACAGGCACTGCCCATCGGAGGAGGCCCGACGAAGGCAAATCGAATGCACCGCGACGGCCGCTGAAAGCGGTTCTCCCGGAAGTCTGCCTTGAATGCGTCAACACAATAAGTGCCAGCAATTCCCTCCCGCGGAATAAACAAGTGGACCCGTGTAAACAAAAAAAAATATCTGGGGCGGCGACAACAAGACGTGTCCCTAATTCGTTGCCAGCTGCTTCTATCCGCCAAGTTGAGTTTGTTACTGGGCGGCAGTAGAGAGAAGAGGGCAGCGAGCACAAAAAGAACAGGACCCGGAAGATTGTACACACAGGCCAGAAGAAAAGGCGCCCACAGGGCAGCCTGTTTCTCCCTGCGCCCCCTTCCAGAGCCATTCATTGCGCAGAAGACTTAAGCGTATGCGCCTTAAAGGAGGCACTCTAGGCGAGAGCAGCGGCAGCAGACATGATGTGGACCAGGAGGACGAATGAGAAAGTACGCATTGTGCAGCGGTTGTTTCCCTTCAAGAACGACATCCCCACTATGGTGCTCTTGCACAGCTGAGTATGAGATTGTAACCACCATGCTTGGGAGAGCATAATCTAATCGGAGACGATAAAGCGGACAGTTACGTCATCAAAGTCCGCAAGAAGCACACTTGCATAGCAATGGATTGTTTTCCCAGTATTTTTCAATATCAGTAAAGCCAGTGGTGGAGCAGCATATAATGAGAAAAGGAAGATAACGGAACAGAGAACATGGGAACTGAGCAGAGAAGAGCACGCAGAGTTAATCGTTCCTGACTACACTTCGGTACTGTCTGACAATCGGTGACAAGTTAGGGGGCTCTTCCTGTAGACCAACCTCTTTAGCTGCGTATCTTTGCTCTCACTCCGCTTATACATGCAAGAACAGCTACCAATTGCAAGGAGCTCCACGAGTGTGGTAAACAAAAAGTAAGAATTGCGTGGTCGAAAAAATCCGCAACCTTGAAGTTATTATTGACACAGCACGAAACACGAGGATGAGAAGAGCACACGGGCACAGCTGTGACACAACGCGCTGTGTTTGTGTGCTCTTCTCGTCCTCGCCTTTTGCGCTGTGTCAGTAATGACCAACCAACTTTCCCAAGTTTCCACTTTGTCTTGAAGTTCGGAGCAGACCCGGAAGCTCTAAGAAAACATCTAGTTAATTGTCATGCCGTTGGTTTTAGTTGGTGCTTTTGTGGCCTTTCTCTCACCTGGGAAGCAACCAGCTGCCTTCTTGCGCTCAAATAGGAATGCTGTGTGGAAGCACTAAACTAGAAGCAGCACTTGCCGGCGGACGCAATTTCACCATCCTTTGCTCAGAAGACTAATGGCGAATGTCTTTGCACAGAAAAAGGACGCCGACAGAGAGTTGACTGCTGAGGATCGCCTTGTAGAGTTAAAGTCACCACTCGCCCATTTGTGAAAGCGTCAGCAGCTCTAACGGTTACGCGCCGAGACTAGGCCACCGTATTTAAGCCAGCTTTAACAGACTCACGGGTCTATTCCTGGCAACCATGCACTTATTTCCCGTAGCTTGCGCGCTTCGTCATCTGAGTGTGGCCTCTTTCCTTGGCTTTATATATCCGGAGCTCTCCTATTAGTGTTCCAAGAACGCAGACTACTAATCCTCCGTAGGCCACCCGCCACATTGCCGAAAGTGCTTCAACCGTCGACGTATCCTCCAACGCGCATGTCCCGCCATACCTCCCGATCTTAAAGGTGCACTAAACGGGAATCTTAACTCGTATTTTTACCGCGGGAACTCTATCTACACGTTCCGGGCATTCTTATAAAATTCGAATTATTGTCCTGTGCGGCCGATTGCCCTAATTAATTCGGATTAAACGTCCCGGCTCCCGCCTATTTTTGAACTCAACGCGGTAGGTAGGCGGAGTCAACCAACGCGTGGAGTGCCTTTCACCCAGTCCATTGCCGGCTTAGCTTTTGCTTTCATTTAGTTTTTAGGTTTCTGTCGCAAATTAGGCCCACGGAAATAACAATACACATGGACCCTTTTATTTACGTATCCCTCCGCCGATGGCAGTGCGGCAAGCCGCCACGGGACTGGCTGACGCGTTGGTTGACTCCTCCTACCTACCGCGTTGAGTTCAAAGAAAACGGCGAGAGCCGGGACGTTTAATCTGATTTAATTATTACAATCGGCCGCACAGGACAATAATTTCGACGTTTCTAAGAATGCCCGTAAAGTGTAGATAGAGTTCCCGCGGTAAAAAGACGAGTTCAGATTCCTCTGTTGTGCACCTTTAAAGAAACAGTGAAGACTGAGAAAATTTGGCCTGTATTCATAGATTACTGCCTATTAACGAAATTAAAGCTATTTCAGAGGGAATGACGCTCTTCAAGCTTAGAAAAAAATGCAGATGTCGCAATCTTAAACCGCATTCACAAGACCTCAGAGGCTGACCACACCACGATTCACTCAAAACAATTATCATGAGCTACTTGTCAATGTAGATATCGCGAGCTTAAATCGAGTGGCGGGAAATTTTTTAAATGCAATTCTCTCAGCAATAAATGCGTCCCTAGCTTTCGCATATACATAGATGTAAACAGAAAGATCGAGTGGATTTATCTGTACTAAGAACAAAATATTCGATGACGGTGTCCTTGGTGCCCTTTAAGCACCACTTACATGCGGGCTCATCTCTCTTGGACTGCCTTTTCCAGCATGTTCTCTCTAAGCAGCACCCATCTGGGAGAATGCCGGTCGAGCGAGGATTGTAAAAGCGCCAACACCTCTGCCCCTTCCATCCTTAGCTTTCTATTATAAAGGTAAGTTAAAAGGATTCTTTTAGACTGGATTTCATTTTTTTGTCCTACGCTATTTGTAATTACGTCAAACAGCGCCTTTGCCCAGCTTGAATCCAGGTCGACAACAGGCGCGGGGTATGGCGTTGTTTTATCCACTCATGAAGAATAATAAAAAGAGCAATGCCTGAAAGTAAAGTAAAATACATATGTTACAGCGGCTAAGAAGAACAGAAAACTGGCAAAATGTGTGGTGATTCAAAATCCAGGAGTGCAATGAACACAGCGAAGAGATAGATGAACACAACAAAAGCGCTTGTGTGATGTATGCCTTTGCATGTTGTCCTTGTTAATTAATATGATTTCAACATTTATGCTAACATGAATTTCTCGCCTTGTTCTCTGCATCCCCTTCGTGAGATTTAATGCCGGAAATTACTCACTTTCGCAATTGTGTCTTCTTTGCGCCACAGTTTGTCACATTTTCTTCATCATGCTGTGTCAAGTAGTTAACATAAGCGCGCACCGAATCACCGTGCGTGTACCGTGAGTTTGCTTCTCCCCAAAACACCGGTACATCGGTACATCGGAGAGAATGAAGAAAGCTGTGCCATAGGGAGACGAGCCTGCACTGTACTTCCACGAGCGGCTTTCAGGAAGGGACGAGCTGCTAACGAGAAGTGTGTCAGCAGCACACCCTTACGTCACGCAGAAAGCACCGGATGTCGTGAAACGCTTCCGCTGTTAAGCGGGACGCACGCCACGTGCGCAAAGGAGGAGGTGTAGCTCTAGAAGACATCGCGTAACGTTTTAATTCTTTGCCAGCGTGAGCCAGAACTGCGGCGCAGCAGACCAGCAGGTTAATTCGAGAGACAGTTCACGCAGCAACACTGTGGCAGCACTGCCACAGAAAGATGAGCAGCACGGATGGGGCAACAAAGCTTGAAGATAAAACAACACATTGGCGGTATGTGGGAAAAACAAGCTTTCTTTTTGCTTGGTTTTTTGGACACAACGCAGAAAAAAAATTGGCAGAGGCTCGGCTATGCCAGGTTATACGTAGCGAAAGCTGCTGCACAGCTTGATTAGTCTTCATTAATCTTGATTGCAAGTCCAGGTTAGTCTGGTTGTCTGGCTAGTTGTTGTCACGTGTTTGGTCACGTGGTACGGTGCTACCAAAGTGTGAAGGCGTGCACCACGAAACTGCGAGTTCGTGGTGAACGTTTTTTTAGCTTTCGCTACAAAAAATGTCTTACCTAGTTTTGTTCTCTTCTGAACTTTATATGCACGGGTGTGGCCGCTGTTTGCTAGTGCACAAATTAAACCGAATAAAACTTCTGCTGGCTGTCGAAATTAGTGCAGGAGAATATAAAAATCCGGAATAAAGACTGCTCGAGTAGCTTTCCCGAAAGCATATGTGGTTCTAAATGAAAACGAATTAAACGACCGGAAGCCAAATGCCTCCAAATCGGATTAACTAATTGCGTTATTGGCAATGTCAATCATAACATGAATGCAGTTTTTTTTCACTATAAGACTGCATTCTTTATTTTTCTTCGGTGTGTGGTCAGCGATGCGTGAGAAATTTATTTATCGCAAAAGAATGAGTGATTAAAAAGTACAATGGGCCCAGCTTCCATTCATCCTGATTAAAGCGAGGAAATTCAAGGTACTTTATGTAAACTATGCACTTCTGCTATGAAAAAAATTGCCTGGCTTGTTTTTTCTTGAACGCTGCGATGAAGAAAAACGGATATTTCTCCAACACAAATCCCCCCCTCAACGAAAATAATCAATATAATTAGCTTCTTTCCCATTGACTCTTGCGCTGGTCAAAACCCTTTTACCCTACAGCTTTATCAGATTATTGCAAACGTGGGCAAGCAGCAGTTACAACATCATTACCGAAAAAAAAATAGGCCGAGAAAAATATCTCACAAAACATTTCTGGCAATATGATGTGAAAGATATGTGGAAGAAAACGATCATAGGGCGAGCGATGAGCCGCTGACCATCGGCCAGTCATGTACACGCACAGAAAAGTTGCACAATTACAGCATGTGTTCCTGTTCTTAGTATAGGTCCAAGGATTTCGGATGAAAAGTGCTTGGTCAAATGCTCTAAGGCTTAAAGAAGATTAGGAAGAATTAAACGATGAAAGTGAATCAACACTACTGATATTACTCCATGATATAAAAATAACAAGGATATGGCATCTACCCAATGATCTTATGGATGTATTGGGTTTAGGGGCGTCTCCATTGAAACGGGGTGGTGGCATGTGCCACCAAGCTCCCTATTTTTCTTATATTTCTCTAACCACTCTTTTGAATTTAACGGTAATTTCTAATGTTTCGTCATTGCTCTTTCAATACATATTTTATTGACTTTTACGTTTCATCACTTTTTATTCCTGAACATGTATCCTTATTTCGCCGCCTTCTATGGGCCTATTCGTCCAAACGGCTTTTCAGGGCCCGAAAGAAGTTCTTTAAAAAATGGCCTGTGGTTCTGCGCTCATCAAATTTTTCAATGTCTGTGCCAATTTACCCAATGTACGCCGGCGGCCTAAGCTCCAGAACCGCGTTTCTGCAGGAATGTTGTCACCACCAATGCGTATTGCTCTGGTGGCGCGTTGCCGTCACAGCGTTGTCCATTCCAACGCTTGCAGCGGACATCTCTTTGTCACTACCACCGCACAGCTCAAAGTGTGACTATTAGTTTCATAGCAGTATTAGTTGATGAAAGAGACGATGTGCAATGCACAGCGGGGGAGTGTGTTACAGTTTAACAAGAGGCGTGATCGACTGCGGCAATCGCATAGTGCTCTCGAGCAGTGGCCAGAGAAGGTGATCTCTTAGCGGCGCCGCGGATTTGAATCCCAGTTACGGATGTTTATTTTATTTACTTTTATTTCTTAATTTCACTTGCACAAACCCACAAACATCACAAGCATACAAACATCGCGAGATCTTGCTCGGGGTTAACACATCGGAATATTGCATTCGCACTAATAAACGAATTTTAACTTTAGATGCTCTCCACCAGAACCTCTGTACAAAATACTCCACCAGTCCCACGTTTCTGCTATGTTCTGAATGCTGCCCGTTAAGCGACGCCACCATCATCATTGTGATTAACTGTAACGAAATGTTGCTGATTACAGTCTTGTTTGCCGCAGGATGGCAGAACGAAGACAGTCGCAGAGCCAGCGCTAATAAGCAGCCTGCTTAGTGCAGGGGGAAAACAAGTACAATCACAGGAATATAAAGACATAACGACATTTACGTTCATATTCATACTTGTGTTGGCGAGAGAGCAAGCTTGGCATGTACCCGTAATAACGAGACGCTTTCCACGAAACAGCCACCTTTAGGCCATGCCTTACAGGGACGTCCGCCATAAACAGAACACCGTTTCTATCACAACAGCAGCCATGCCTCTGTTACCAACTCGCCACCTCATCGCTCGTTACATGCTTAAAAGTAGCCTTAAGGTATAAACCCTAGCATTTCCTTGAATTCCTGCGAAGAAACCCGCATTCCAGCATCGAATGCGTGCTTGTGCTTTGTTTCACAGCTAAAAAAGAAATGAGAATCAGGCGTGAGGATCTTCGCACGAACACCAGCTTCTCCAAAGTTGCCTTAGTAACGTATCCCCTCTGTTCTACGATATTGCCGCAGCCCGGCTGCTGACGCGCAACACGCATTTCTTGCGCAATACTTCGGGCCTGACGGGAGAACCGACTGCTCTCGAGGTCGGAGATGAAAGTGCCGTGGAGCGTAAACGCGCTGACGCGTATGGCTCGCAACTTCCCCTCATAGCAACTCTTTACATGTGCGCTTTACTCTCAGCGTGTAGAGAAGCGGCGCGTTCATTTGCCGACTTGCTTTCAACTCTGAAAAACAAAACCTGTCAGCACTTTTGGCGCGAAATTGCCCCCCCCCCCCCCCCCAGAGACGCGTATTTCTTCACTCGCATTCAACACAGGTTCTTACTTTTCTCCTCTTTCCTATCCACGATTTGCATTCCAACTAACATGGCCTCTATTTTCTGCTGCCTAGACAGCGTCATTTGCGGACTTATTCGACTCCCAACTTTGTAGGCGCTGTGAAGAAGATAGCCTTTTTTATAACTAAATATTGTTTAGTGGCTTATAGCTGGGGTTATACTACCAGTCTCCTGATGGCTGGTCGGTAGCTACAGCCAATGTAGGCACTGAATTTCAAACAGACAGCCGAGCAGTAAAAAAAAACTGTTTTTCAGCCGGTTTAAGATAACGTGGATTTTTACGAGCATAGCACCTGCAATGAAGACCCGCCTCGTAATTTTTCTCATCCTTTTTGTTTATTGCAACTGAATGCTAGTAGCTCGGTTTTTTTTTCTTGCCACCCACTGCTTTTGAGTGCTTCCTGGAAACGTCAGAAAGAGAAAAGAAAATTATGCCTCTCTGTGAAACACCTCTTCCTGTTCGCGCTCACATGACTTCACATAACGAGTAATGCGACGCAGGCGCCTACATGTGAGCCCTGAGGATGAGCCACAGTGCCTCGCGATGCGGGATAGAAACGTCTGCGTATCCATCCGGTAGCTCCCCCAACAACATGTTAGAGAGGCGTTATAGAATGTCACGATACTTTTTTTTAATACGATAGAATTAGAGCCCATTTCAGCACAAAACCCAACGCCGTCTGTCACAAAATTTCTTGATTGGTCGAGAGGCCGAGGAGGTCACAGGATCCCGAGACCCTGAGGCATCGTTGACTGGTCGAGAAGGCGATGACGTCATAAGGTCACCTGACTGTGCGACGTCATCTCAACCTGTCCTATGTGACATGTGACATCTCTCACCGGGTTGTTCGCCGTCTGCCTACTTAGGCAGGTGGCAATTTTTTTTTCAAATGAATTCATTTCAGTAGAGACCTGCCGTCCATGCCATTTCACATCATGCAATTTCGCTAACTGCATTAGTCACTAAAGTCGCTGATAGGTCGCGAGGGCGTTGAAGTAAAACAGTCACGTGCCCGCAGCGCTGATCACTCACTTTCTCGCGCATCAGGGGTAGAACAAGACAAGCAGGTTGGAGCCGGTTGGGATGAGGGTGTCAACGGCATCTGGGCCACCGGCACAGATGAAGACACAGAAGATACTCACGAAGGGTAATTGGACGAAGGCTTACCCAGAGCATGATTATCTGTGTACCAAGAACGATACGATGACAGTGACCACATTGTGTATGTGGTGAAAGAGCTGACATAGACACAGGAATATGTAGCATCAACTTTGCTTCTGATGCTGTCCCCATATTTTTTTTTTTCTGAGGCAGTGTGTAAGGATAAAAAATGAACACTGTGGAGTATAAGAATCTCACACGAACATTTTAAGACCTTGGAGTGCAGGATGAATATATGGCCAAATAATGTATCTTTTGTAAAAAAATTAAAGGTCTCAATGCGCCACTCGTGCTCATTCGTTCGTTCGTTCATTCATTCATTCATTCATTCATTCATTCATTCATTCATTCATTCAATCACTCACTCACTCATTCATTCGTTCGTTCGTTCGTTCGTTCGTTCGTTCATTCATTCATTCATTCATTCATTCATTCATTCATTCATTCATTCATTCATTCATTCATTCATTCATTCATTCATTCATTAAAGGCCAGGAAAAGTAAGGAAAACGATCGGATATGTTAGTTTCCTAGCCCCAAGCCTTCTATTCAAACACGAGAAACTTCACTAAATGGCGCAGATGACGCGCGTCGTTAAAGCCCACGCCATCGCGAGGTATACGGAGCTTTGAGGAGCAGTTTTTGTTTTCCTGCAAATGGGTAGTGTGCACGCGATATGCGGTGCCGTCGAAAAAAAAATACTGGTCTTTCAAGCGTGCTCTGGGAAACTTAAAAGCCCTCATTTTTGAGCGCGCAGCCGCAGCGGTAGGCCATCATTCAGCGGTGTTTGTCCCAGTTCGCTTCAGCAATGTCCGCGTTACGCGCGTCCTCATTCGTTGTTTTTTTTTTATCCCGGATACAGAACGTTCCTGAAACAGCGTCTTTATTCTGATAGCCTTTAAGAATTCAAAGCTTTCCAAACTTGTTGATGACACAATCGTCAATTTTCAGCGTTGTGTGGGCCTTCAGAAGAAAAGCTTGACTTTGCGCCTACGCCTGTAGTGGCCGAGAACATTTTCCTTTAATGTTCAGAGCTAAGATATATGCCTGCTTCATTACGGAACGACGAGAAAATGATTTCGTCCCTTTTTTTTCTTGTTGATGGCGAAACTCCAAAGACTCGTGTGAGATTCTCTGCATTTGGTCCAAGTATTGCGAGAAATAAATTAAAAATAAAATTTTACACTTGGACTCTTGAATTCTCTCCGAGCTTGCGCAGAGAGCTGTTACTTTCTCCCACAGACTTAATATATAACTAGCTGCCGGTAGCCTACTTCTGATTTCCAGTAGCGGCACACATCAGATGCTCCGAATTTCGTTAGTATGCCGAACTATTTAGTGTGTTTCCAAACAGCATCTTCGTTTCCAAACAGCAGACAGATTCTGCTCCATTTCCTTCCCCAAAAAACGATTTTTCACCTAAGTGACGTCGCACTAGACTCAAAACTTTCCAGTATGCCAATGATAGGGCTTTAACCATGCCCCATACGGACGGACGCTTGTCGTGCAATACAGTGGTTCGCTCTCAATCATGTTTGCATAAAAGCAAGACCACCTTATTTTGCTTTCGGAGCCCTAAACCTAATGTACCCTTGAATGAATCGGGAATAAAACTGAATGTACTGCAAGCGTTTGTTATTGCCGTCTTAAGTGAAATACCCAGCCCCTTATTTGATGAACATTTGTGATGGACTACGCATTCCGAGTATATATTTATTCGTCTTAGAGCTTCATGAGCCCAAATTTGTAAGTTGGTTGAGGTGCTCAATTAATCTGGGGACACTGATTGGTAGACACTTAAGATAATCGGTACTGTGGTACGGAGTAACAGCCTACAGCCCGTGCTGTAAATCCGGAATTTTGCATGTAAATAAATTGCTTTGGAGCATTGTTAATATTGGATTGAAAAACGAAAATAATAAATTCTGAAGTCTGCTCTCTCCAACACTTCTTTATGTTCTTGTGTCTATCATTACGTTGTTTTTCGTCGAGTTTAGACTTACTCGAAGTAAGCCTAACGTGCATCGCAGAAACCAGCTCTTAAACTTCAAAGAGCATAAACGAACGGTGGGAAAAGGTTTTGTGAGTTTAATTTTCCGTGTGCTTCAACAGAACATGCCTAGAGAAACATTACTCCTGCCTTCTTCCGTTCCTGAAGTTTTCAGTATTAATACTTCAACAGACGACCTACAAGAATATTACACCTGCCTTCCTTTCCTTGAGTGAAACGCAAAACTTCAAAACTGGTTGCTTTCTGCGAAAACCTAGCACCGAAAGCGAACGTGCTCTTGCCCTATATTCTATTTGTTTGTCTCATTGCAGATTCATAGTTGAACAAAATAAGATTGTTTAACGCATGGGAGCACTGACTCCAAAATGAAGGTCAGAGATTTGGAGCTTATAACTCGTGATAATTCTTCATTCTGTGGATGTAGGCTAAATATGTTGGTGCTGCGTGACTTCTGATTTGTAGCCCTTATATACCCTGGTCTATTTCGTATATGCTTATTTTTCAAAACGTTCACAGTCACAGCGTCTAATGCTATGCAGATTTTACCTCTAAAACTGTCAGCATTGGACCAAGCAGAAAATGTAAAATAGACTGCGAATATGTTTAACGTGGCCAAAGCAAGTTTTTCTCCTGGGCCTGTAGAACGTCCAAGTGGAAAGTTACTATTATTTTTGGCCTATGTAACGAATATGCTCTGATCTGTTTTGCATATCTTCTTGCTCAACATGTTCACCGTGAAAGTGCCTAGTGCTGTGAATATTTTACTCCTAAAACTGTCACCATTGGGCCAAGAAGAAAATGTAAAATAGATTGCGAATATTTTTAACTTGGCATGAGCAAGTTTTTCTGTTGAACCTGTAAAAAGTCCAAAGGGAAATTTACCATTATTTGGCCTATGTAACCAACATGCCGTGATCTGTTTCACATATGCTTATTGTTTAACATGTTCACGGTCACAATGCCTAATGCTATGCCAATTTTGCCCCTAAACCTGTCAGCATTGGGCCAAGCAGAAAATGTGAAATAGACTGCGAATATTTTTAACGTGCCCAGAGCAAGTTTTTCTGCTGGACATGTAAAAAATCCAAAGGAAAATTTACCATTACTTGGCCTACGTAACCAACATGCTAGGGAAGTCCTCTTGAACTTCCTACGGTCCTCTCTTAAATACAGAAAGCGAGGGCAATACATTGGGGAAGTCCGCGGGAGTTTCCCGCGCTTCCTGTGGCTATCCGCATGTTTCTTCAAGATTTCTCATGGACATCCCTTGGACGTGAATGTCACAGTGAACAGATTTTGCTTGTAATGATGAAATCTTTACCTACGTTCTCGTGACATTAAGTATAATAAGAGGTCTCCAAAAAAGCCATTTCATTTTCAAGCAGTGATAGTGATGGCATGCTCATCCAGTTCTTACCAGCCTTGTTGATAAAGAAAGCTGCAATGATTTGGCGCTCAAGCTTGCCTTTAGCGTAGCCTAGAAACTACGTCTTATTTTACATAACTGACATTTACATTCCCGGCAATGGACAACAAAATGGCACTCTTCGCACACAGAGAAAGTATCTTTATTCACTTTACTCGTAAATTTAAAAAAAAAGTTTAAAAATGTCGTATGCAAGAAAAGTGACTGTTTCACCATGATGCTCAGTATGTGGCGCTTCTAAACTGCAGTTTGTCTCCAATTTAATATTAGAGTCTGACAGAGTGCATGTTGGTGCAGCGACTGGTTATGACGACTAAACCAAAAATATGCGAACACAAAATAGGCATATTATGTGATGACTGTTCAAGATAAAATTTCTTACGCGGTCTTCGGTGGATCGTAAGAATGAGTTAGCGGCCAAAAGCCCGCTATATCAGGAGTTTACAGGAAAATGTTTGCTATATTCGAGGTGGTATTGGGGGTATGCTGCACTTAGGTTTCTTATATCCGGGGACAACGCACTAAGTTTGTTACATCTGGGGTTGAGACAGGAAAGTTCGTTGTATCCGACGTAACGAACGTTTGTTATAGTATTCAAAGTTAATACACGAAAGTTCGTAATGCCCGGGTTGGCAAATTCAGGTTCCGTAGATCCGAGGTTAACACATTAAAGAGGTGGCATACATGAGCAGGTTGCCACCTGCCCACCGTGGCAGGTGTGCTGCCTGCCGCTACCTACTGAGAGTGGACGCTTGGTTTTTCCGCTTGCACAGACAATTCTAGTGCTAACGCGTTAATAATTTTCTGCGGTTGGTAACGGGCAATGGCATTACTAACAGAAGCCAGAATTGGAAGGGAAACGCACGAGATAGAGCGAAGTAGAATGAAGCACAAGGCATTTTCCTGCGCAGATTTCGCATAAATCGCTTCATGTGAAGCCAAACAGCATGAACGATGAAGGCGTTGAACCACCGAAAGCTTTGATGCACGACGTCGCTTCCTGAGACCGAACAAATCATGCTGCCACCGACGCGAGTTGGGCCGCATAAATAATCACAGGTGCACGTTTGCGTGAAGCCGGTGGATTTTGCAGGAAATTGAGAGCGGCTCTTGGCGACGAAGCTGATTCTTGCACTTCCTATGGCCAATCCCCCTTGTGGGTATGTGCCATTGTGTTAGGTCAACAACAACAACAACTACCGGTTCTTTCACTACTCCTCGCAGTTCACGAAGATATCAAGGAACGGTTTCCTTGTTTGCAATTTTATTGGGCTCGGCGTCTCCAAGACTGTTCTATTCGTATGTAAAAAAAATTCGCCCAAAGTAGGAGAAAATATGCTATTGAAGACGAACACAAACGTGGGTGCATATAAAGCGAGATTACTTATTTCGAAGATACGGAAAAAATTGTGGCAATACGAAGCCTTTACCAGCAACCGTTGCTAATTTCTCTGGGTAACAACGCTTAAGCAGAACGACCGTACCGTAAAAGGCAGCGTATGAAGAAACAATTAGCTATGCATCATTTAAGTTTTCCAACATCCTTGTGAGTAATACGCATAAATTTCTCCTTCACGACGGGGAGAGCGCAGACAACGGGCAGAATGAGCTTTTCTGAAGGCGCTGCAACAAGAACTGATGATGAGAGGTATAGTGGTTAATATTCCGCACTAATAAAGTGTCTACTTCTTAACTTCCGACATAAAACACACTATATAAACACACTGTGATGAGGGACACTTATTTATCTGGCACTCTGGATATAACTCAAAGCTGGGTTCTTTAGTAGGCACACATCGTAGTGAGGAAAACGGCGTTAGTAAATGGCGGTGCGGTGGACTTCTCCAATACGCTGCGCGTGTTTTCGTTGAATGCAAAAAATTAGAGGCGACACTTCATCTCCGCCTTAAGGGTATGACGCGATAGCGTTAATGGGTAAACGCCCATATATGCGGAGTTGGTAATTCTATACTTTGCATTCATAGTTCGCTGGGAGTGCTCATAGCGCTCTCGGCGCAGTGGTGCAGCGGTTAAGCGATGCGCCACTGCCCCGGCAGGTAGGCTCGGAGTAGGCTTCCAGATCAAGTGTGAGTGCGCGAGGAGAAAACGCGCGGGCCGCCTGATCGGCTAACTCATTGCTCGTCTCATCGACTGACTCTTGCAAAGAAAGACCGTCATTGTCCCTTTTCGGGACCATATAAGGGTCTCCGGAAAGCGGAGGAACGGCTCCTTCTCGAAATTTTTACAAATACATTGCTGTGCCCCGCAGTATTCAAATATTTCAACTAAGAATTTCATGGAGGCTGTAGGCTGTGTGCAGCGACTTTCTCGGAAGTTTTTCACATGGTCTGGCCCTGCCCATCCAATCCCCACCCTTCCCAATCCTTCATCTCCCACCCTTATAGGGAGGCCTGGGAGGCGGCGCTGCTCAGCTGCCATCACCTACAGTCTCAAAGGACCTTGGTCATACTAGGGCGCGAGCGGCGCTAGACGCCATTGGGGCTCCGGGGTAGGAGCTTCTCCTACATTTGTGATGGTCTGGGTCCAAGCGCCTCCTTTTACATATTCAATAAAGGCTTACCACCACCACCACCACCCCGGCAGGTGGCAATTTTTAAATCACTGCAATCATAGCAACAACAGAGGGGTGATTATCTTGTATTTGTATGGCTGTTTCTCGGCGTAAATAATGTGCTTAAAACAAATTTCTGAGTCCTTTAAAAAAAGAATGTCAGAAACAAGTAATGTATTTCGGAAATTGTTTATGAACATGACGGAACCCATGTGCGACAAATAAATATTCTTGTGCAGAAGCTTAGTGAAAGATCATTATAAGGGCAAGGCATAGCAAATAGAGCAGGCTGTCTATTTTAATTTAAATATTTTAATGCATCGTGTGGAACGAAGTTCACTTTTTTCGCTAGTTCCACGCCTGGTAAACTTTTGGCGCTAACTGTATACATGTGCCAGAGCAAAGCAATATAGAAAGCCCACAAGGCCTTATCTCGCCAATACAAGCAGCACACACAAGGACACAAGAGTGCAGTGGCACGCCGGGAATCCTTGATTGCGTCCTCGAAGCTTTCAACGCAAAGCGGGAATGCGTGTCCGCACTGACAAGGGCAGACAAGAAATAAGGACCAGACGTAGATGTCCCTAAGTGAGTTCCCTGTTCCTGCGTAAATGAAAGGAGAAGCGGTCATAGAAGGAATGGCAGGCGCAGCACAGGTGGCCAGCTCAGATGAAGAGGTACGTTCCACAGCAAATCATTAGATCGCTGAATTATTGTATCACAGATTTTCTCTTGTCATTTGATGCAACCGATGCGTAAAGAATATGAAGTGGTGCTGGAACGCAAAAGCACATGCCATGAACTTCCTCCTCTTGAAGTTTTCTGGTGTATTTTTGCAACTGGCTGCAATGACGAGGAATTTCTTGTGATTGTCATAGCGCAGATAGCAAAGGTATGCGTTCATGAGTAGCGTGCTGCACGTTTGTGCTATTGGGAACAACACCTAAGACCGCTAACACTGCCAAGTATAGGCCAAAGTCTCGCATGTGTTCTTGAAAAGAGGTCACGAGTTTCTGAAAAACACGTCTTTTTGTCTCGAGTTTCAGGATTCCCGAAACTTTCTTTCAGCTATTTGTAAACTACTCGCTATGAAAGATGTAAACAAGGCAGCGCGAAGTTAATTCTGAGAAACAGGAAAGGAGGTGGAGCGGTGCAAGTCTGAATAGCGGTCTCGATATCAGACTCCTACTGGTAATGCGAATAGAACAAATTTTACAATACCAAGATAAAGAGACTGGTAGACTCAGGACTTGATTAGCCTTTGTCTAATAAACTAAATTTTATAAGCTTCGAAGCAATTTCTAATGGTGTTTATTTTTTCATTTATTTTGTAAAATATTTAATAATAAAAATTTTCTTATATATTTCCTTTACGCTTGAAACAAGTACGAGCTCTTATGGCGAACCGCACGAAAGCATGGTAACAACAAAAGCATCATATTGAAGTGGAACATAAAACTGAGCAGAATTAAACTGGTGATAAGCGAAACAAGAATGAATTCAAAAACGAATATTGAAATTAAACCACACGGATGCTTTTTTGCCCAGGGTGCAAGGACCAATAAGGCACTATTTTCTTTCAAAACAATTATTTTAAATGACGAAAATAAAACGCTCTTTAAAAATGTATAAAAATTTGAGCACTTCTTTACAGCCCAGGAAGCTAATTGTTTCTGTGGAAGGCCTAGCATCTGCCGTTGTTTAACACGTAACGCTTACTGGCACCCTCACCCTCCTGGAGCTGAATGGGGAAGCTGTGAGGCTGTTACGAAAAGAGCGCTCCTTTTAAGCTTATCAAAACAAAGCCGTTTTAGAGCAGCAGAAATTGCCAGGCCCACAGCGGCCACTTTTGCATAATTGTAGCAGGGCCAATCAACAACCCCGTGTGCTTCTTTTCAAAGGCCTCGTGTCCTCGCGAATTCGCGGAGATCCCGACATTAACGGTACTCTGAGCACTAACAATATTTTTCAATAAGGGGCGTGTTATGTCTTTCTTTCTGTGATAAACTAGAGGTTATGTTGATGAGAATGATAAGTATAATTGAGTGCCCGCTTTGTTTTTTTTTGTTAGTCACACGACCCACTTCGTCATTTTGCGTTTACCTAAGAGCAGTAAAAATGTAAGCAATGTGCCATGCTCTGCTGGAATAAGTTCGATCAGAAATTAAACGCGATCTTCCGCTGACTTTGCGATAACTCGTAAAACTTGGTGCTCTATAAAGCGCACTAGTTTAAAGGATGTGATTAGTTTAAAGAATGTGACATACGTCAAAATTTGTTTTTCTATAATGCCGCTCATATATACGCAGCCCATTCGTCCTGAGCACTACATCAATATAACAAGAGCATTTTTTTTATTAGAGATGTTTGTAATTAGGTATAATGAGAAAGAGAAAAGGGATATGGAAAAAAGTTAGAAGGAGGAGTCTAGACAAGCGTCGCATAAAAAGTGGCAAAAGTTCTCGATAAAGCGGTTATCAAGTGTCCACTTGCGATAGTCGCCTTCAACGTCCCAGCGCAGGCCTACCTTCCTTGCATTGCTTCACAGAACATTCTCAGAGGTATTGATTACTTGCATAGCTTTTAGGTACTGTAGCTGCCTGTCACTTTCGATCTGGCTGTGCTTGTGAGAATAAAGTTTGCTTGTTTCATCTCTTTCGCATTGCTTACTTCACAATTATTCCACTGGTGTCCACTAAATCCGGTGTTATAATTTCCGTATATGTCACAAAGGAATACTCAGCAATTCCTAACTCTTCTTCCAGCTAATTAATTTGTTGGCAGGTTCAGAATGTCACAAAAATTTTGATACCTTATTAGCTGTGAAACATATGAAGATTCTTTATAAGCCGTCGCAAATGATCTGTGGGCACTCCTAAGCATTCAATGAATCGCCTGCAAATACATCAGCGTAGTGTACCGGGTACTGTGTGCTCTTTCAAGCAGCCAAGCGGAGTGTGTATTTTTTTTTCACGCTAAGCCGGTTAAAGGGCGATCGCTTCCTTACAAAGACCGTTATTGCCGTGGCTATATCAGGAAGAAGGAGTGAGGGCGATATAATTGTCGTCGTCTTTTCAATCCAGGCGCGGTGGCTGTAGGAGAGTGTTAGGAGAAATTCAGAAAATTTTTTTTCAGAAACGAAGCAATTAATATTTCAATACTCTGCTAAAGTGAGATGCAGGACGAAAAGCGGTACCTGGTTATGTTGCTGCGGGTAACCACGCTTTCTGAGAGAAAGCCTGAAAGACAAAGAACCAAGGGTGACAATGTACGTCCTTGGATGCGTCGCCCGCTGATTATAACTCAAGATGGCAATTTGTCTTTTGCTTGTCATCTTTCAGTCGATTGGCAATGAATACCTCCTGCCGACATCCTTATGATGTGCTATTATAGTAAGCACTGTGAAGAGTTATCGATTAGCAAAGCGCATATCATCACATGTCACGAAAGCCGCGCCAGATGACCAGTGATTTGTGCCGCTGCCCTAGCGGAATCACTATCCTGTCGTTTGTAACCCTGTTATGAGATCACCAAAAACAGGACAAGCTGATGTTTTCTTGTACCGATGAGCTGGCGTAGACAACATCGTTCAGACAGAAAAAGGAGAATAAGCGCAAGCCTCTGCTGCTTCTCCTACATCGAATGCTTTGGTGGACGAGAACAGCCATGAATTGTGTACGTGCCCCTCTTAGGGCTTTGTTAAGCGCGCCCAATTGAGAGACCTGGGAAGCTCGATCGGACATAGCAGAGAATGTCCAGCCTGGGTCACTCGAAGCATGCTACTTTCAGTGTTCGACGTACCCCTTTGTCGAACTCGGCAGCGCTTTACGGTCTTGGATAGTTGCACACGTTTTCCCCCACCTGCATCACAGCATTTATGCTGACGACCTCACACTTTGGATCACGCGCGGCAGTGACGGCCAGATTGAAGAGACTTTACAGACCGCGATCGAACGGATCGGAGATTATCTAAGTACAGTTGGCCTCACGTGCTCGGCGACAAAGTCCGAGTATATCATCATTCCTTCCCCGGGACGACGCCCTTCAAAGATACTTCCGGACATCAACCTCCAGGTGCAAGGAAACCCGATTCCTCGAGCAGACAACATCAGGATCCTGGGCTTGCATCTACAGGCCAACGGCAGCAACAACATCACGATCCAACGCATCGACCAGTCGGTTGTGCAGATCGGACGCCTCCTTAAGCGAATCTCCAACAAGCATCATGGCATGCGAGAGTCCAACCTCCTGCGCCTCGTTCAAGCTTTCGTCTGCTCCCGCATCACCTACTCTGGACCCTACTTACGTCTCACTCGTGCCGAAAGCGAACGGCTAGACGCGTCACTTCGAAAAGCATACAAGACGGCCCTAGGTCTTCCCATGTCCACAGCTACCCATAAGCTCATGGCTCTCGGAATCTCCAATACCGTGAGCGAACTGATCTAAGCAACCCTCACCGCCCAGTATGAGCGGCTCTCACTCACACACGCTGGCCGAGCGGTACTGCAGCAAGTTGGGATCTCCCCGCCGAGATCGGCCCCAAGTTACGCTGAACTTACATCGGAATATCGCCTAAATCTCCGCATTCCTCCCATTCCCAAACGGATGCACCCGGAACACCACGCCGAGAGACGGGCCGACCGGGCTCGTCAGTTCGAGAAACGCTTCAGCGGACGTCCGGACGTCACGTATACGGACGCCTCTTACCATCCATCGAGGCCAGCGATGGTGGCGGTAGCTCTCGCCCCTCACCGCGGCTGGTACACAGCCTGCAGCATTCGCAATGCAGAAACAGTCACCGCAGCTGAGGAGGTTGCCATTGCGCTCGCGCTAGCCGACCCTAATACCAAAGTCGTCATCAGTGACTCTCAACAGGCTATTCGCAATTACGATGCTGGCCGTATCTCTTGCCAGGCGTTACACATTCTACGTTCTACAGCACCCTCTTCCACATCTCGCTTACTTCTTTGGGCTCCAGCCCACGAGTCGCTCAGCGGAAACGCCCAGGCACACACTCTCGCTCGAGATCTCAGCTGCCGAGCCGAGAGTATGATCAGCCGCCCTGCTTCCGCTGACACTAATATCCCACGCGCTTCTCTACTCACCACTTACACGGACATACTCCAGCACTACCGACTCCAAAGGTGCACATATCCTCCCGCACACCGCGATCTAACAAGACGCGAGGCCGTCCAATGGCGCAAACTACAAACTGGCAGCTTCCCACACCCCCTCTTATACAGCAGGATCTTTCCGGAACAGATAGCCCCCATGTGTAAACACTGCTCAACTCCGGCCACACTCATACACATGGTGTGGGCTTGTACACATTACAACACAGACAACGCCAACACCCCAGAGAAGTGGGAGTCTCTCCTGTGTACTTCCAAGCCAGCAGACCAGCGCTGGCTTATCCAGTGCGCGGTGGAGGCCGCGGCATCCCAAAGGATCCCCGCCGACCTCCTCTAAGTCAGCGCAACCGGTCCTTTGACTGGTCCCCTGTTTTTGGGCGCAATAAAAGAGTTTACCTACCTACACGTTTTTTGTGGCCTACAAAGCTCCCGTTCGTTTTCGCTTCTGTTCATGACAATAAATTTCAGGTGTGTGCGCATAATAGCAGACGCGCAAGTGTTCGAGCGTGTGTGCGTGTGCGCGTTTCTGCGTGCATCCGTGTGGGTTGCGTTCGACTGTGCCTCATGCAGCTCCTGTTTTTTTTCTTTCACATCGAAAGCTGTTAAGTGCCCTTTGCCCAGGTTTCGCGTCGTTCTGGTGGAAGCAGTAGAATTTGTATTAGTGGTAGTAGTATTAGTAATAGTAGAATAAGTACTAGTAGTCGTAGTAGTAGTCATAGTAGTAGTAGTAGCAGCAGTTGGCGCAACCGGTGGGTGGTTACTACGGGAAACATTCTGTGGTTGGTTACCGTGGCAAGATGGGGGCATGAAGAGAGTAGAATAATCCGTAACTAGAGGGTGGTTGCCGTCGAAAGAGGAGAGTATGGCGAGAGCGGTGGTATCCGCCACCACAGGGTGGACACTTTTGGAACAATCCGGAGAATGGTTACTGTGGGAGCAGGAGGGTTACCGTACAAGGAGGAGGCTAGAGCCAGTGCAACGAATGTGTAACCAGAGGGTGGCTGGCGTGGGAGCCATCGTCGGAGTGTTACCGTTGAAGGAGGAAGGTATGTGGAAAGCGTGAGAATGCACAACATCTTAGGGGTTACAGTAAACGGAGTAGGAGGAATGTTATCCCAGAAATATATTTTGGCGTGACTGGAGGAGTGCTTACCTAAAACATGGTGGTTACCAGTGTAACCATCCGGAGGCTGGTTGTCGTGAAAGGAAGAGGGAGACCGTGGTGATGGCGGCCGAATGTGACACGCTCCGACTGCGTCAGCTGCTTAGAAACGCGCCACCTGATGAGGGACGGTCTGGATAGCACTTTTGGATATTGGCTATGGGGGCTTAACATCCCAAAGCGACTCAGGCTCTGAGGGACGCCGTATTGAAGGGCTCCGAAAATTTCGACCACCTGGGGTTCCTTAACGTGCACTGACGTCGCACCGTACACGGGCCTCTTGCATTTCGCCTCCATCGAAATTCCACCATCGCTGCCCGGATTGAACCAGCGTCTTTCGGGTCAGCAGCCGAGCGCCATAACCATTCAGCCACCGCGGCGGCTCGGACTGGATAAGAGTGCTAGTAGAAGAATGAGCACAGGATGAGGCCTAAAATTCCTATCGAAAAATGTTTATACGTTTTGATAGGTTATCAAATAGAATTATGACACCCATAGTTTAGTTCCTTAGGTTTAGCGTCCTGAAGCGACTCAGGCTATGAGGGACGGCGTAGTGGAAGGCTACGGATAATTTCGACCACGTAGCGGTCTTTAACTTGCGCTGTAGAGGACAACAAGTAACGTTCGAAAATAGTAAAGTCTGAAGAAGTATTCCACTCAGTGGAATAAAGAATGTTCTGAAGGACCGCACACACAAAACAAAATGAAGCAGGAAGTCAGGTTTAGAGCTGCCTTCTGTGGAAAAGGCAGCCCGGTAAGTTCAGGCACGTTTATTTATTTATTTATTTATTTATTTATTGATACTGTCAGCCGTAGGCCGTTACAGGGTGAAAACAGATACATATGTAAGTTATGTCACACAGCCACAAGTATGAACAGTGCACAATTCAAAATAGTCAAATTGAAACGACAGTCATCGCAACACAGCTGTCCTGCACTGCAGATACAGACCTAAAGCACAAACGCTAGCGGGTAAATATTTTAGCTTACAACCATAAAATATCAGTAGGGAAACAAAACGTATGAAAAGAAAAACAAAATTACAAGGATGTCTATTCAGGTAAGTGACGGTACAAGCAATTTTCAAATTGGGGGAGATTGTCTATTTGCAGAAAGGTCTGAGGCAGGGAATTCCAATCTGTTATTGTTCTGGGGAAAAAGGAGTATTTAAAACAGTTAATACGGGCCATCATGGGTGTAATCTGGTAACTGTGGGAGCTTCTTACAGGGCGACACGAACGCTGTTGCAAATAGCAGCTTGTGTTTAAGTTGAAGTGATTATTGCGCAAAAGATAAAGAAATTTTAGCCTGGCGATCTTCCTTCGTTTCGACAGTGAAGGAAGTTGTAATTCTTGCAGCATGTCAGTCACGGAATCAGTATATCTATATTTTGACAGAATGAACCTGGCGGCCCTTCTTTGAACTTTTTCAATCTTATACGTTTGATTTGACTGATACGGATCCCATATGACGCTTGCATATTCCAGTGTCGGACGTACCAGCGCGAGATAGGCAGTTAGTTTTGCTTTTGTGGATGCAAGTTTCAGTTTTCTTCTAAGGTACCACAACTTAGTTTCAGCTTTTGAACATATGTTGTCAATATGTAAATTCCAACTTAGATTAGATGATATAGTGACACCTAAATACTTAAAGGAGTTGACACATGTTATATTCCGCCCATCTATTTCATAACCAAATGAAAAAATATTTTTGGTTTTGTTTGTCAGTGTAATATATGATGTTTTCGTATAATTAATTTTCATTCTAGAAGCTGCGCACCATTGATTCATGGAGTTCAACGCCAAATTTAATGTGAGCTGGTCTTCTGGCTTTGATATGATTGAGTATATTAAACAGTCATCCGCAAATAGCCGGACTGTTATTTGAGGAGGAAGTGAGACTGCGATGTTGTTAACATAGCATAAAAATAATATGGGCCCCAGCACAGACCCCTGAGGGACACCTGAGGGTACACCCAGGACGTCAGATTTCGCACCGTCTACCTCCACATACTGGGTTCTATTAGTAAGGTAAGCTTTAATCCAGTACACAATATCTGTGTTTATGCCTAAGTCAATGAGCCTGTTAAGAAGTTCATCATGGGGTACACGGTCGAATACTTTAGACATCAAGCCTTTTCTTTCCGTCTATTTTTCTCAGTTGCTGCAACACCTGACAATTAAAAGAACTTACCAGAGGAATGAATGCTGGCGTCAGCTAAAAATTTTCATATCGTACGTGTGAGATGTCTGGTGCTTATTCTTTTTACATTTGTACTCAAGTTGGCTCCATCTTCACTTTGGCAAACCTTAGAACAGCAATAGATGATAACCTGGGTTAGTTTTCAATTTCTTTGATCTTGTCGCTCTTTATGGTGTTGTCTTAAGGAAATATACCCAACTGTGGATTGAGCTCAAGGTTGGCGGTGGTGTAAACGAAAGCACGAAATAGGTCGTTCCAGGTAAATAGTGAGACTAGAACGACCAGCTGAAACAAGCAAAATTTTCTTTATTATTTATTATACTCACAAACAATGCACCATTGAGATTGCTACCATCCAAACAGGTGACGGCTTCAGGTAACTTATACCGCTGCAAAGTTAGTGCGCGTGCGTTGACATCTATGTCACAGCATACCAAGGTAACTTTTCTCGAATGCAGAATTTTGAATAAGAAGCTTAAGTTTTTCTTGCTTTGAATTTGTCGAAACAAAAATATATATCTGAGTACCTTTCGGTCAAACTCTTTTTATTTCCACATGAGTTTATTTCGCCTTCGAAATGCGCAGATTGTATTTAAATATGTTTAGTATGCTTTTTCGTCTTGAGAATTTTCAAATCAGCTTGCTGCAGAACAATTTCTTGATAAACCTCGTCGTGATGCACTTATTCCTGATATTTTGCACTAAAACCTCTTTCAACAGTGTGTAATGTTTATTTATTTATTTCCCTTACGGCCCTGCACTCGGCTGCTGACCCGAAAGACGCGAGTTCGATCCAGGCAGCGGTGGTCGAATTTCAATGGAGGCGAAATTCTAGAGGTCCGTGTACTGCGCGATGTCAGTGGCAGTTTACGCTAAACCCCAGGTGTTCGAAATTTCCGGAGCCCTCCACTATGGCGTCCCTCATAGCCTGAGTCGCTTTGGCGCGTTAAATTCCAATAACCCAAACCAAAGTCCAGGGCCCGAAAATATTACAAAGGGGAGTACGATAATATAGTGCTGAAAAAAATACTTAGCAGGTTTGAGGCAGCAAACCAAAGCAAGGACTAATAACGCAAATGCATATTTTTACGGGAAATAACAGCGCAGTCAAAACATCTTCATCCGCAGCAGCATCAGCAGCAGCATGAACCTGAATGCGCTGGCTGCAGGACAAAAACCTCTCTCATATCTCTCCGATTGGCCCCGCAGTAGAAACAAATGCAAAGAAAATGACAAATAAATTGAGATACCATAAGGCAGTCATGAAAGTTTCTAAGTCTTTAATGTCAACTACACACCGAGGAGGGTGTTTCCAACTCGCACAGGTGCTGGGCACAAATGAATGAAGCTAATATTTAGTAGGACGTGAATGAACACCTTCTTTGTGGAGATAATCTGTGGGGCCTGTCGTCCACAGAAACATTACCACTTGTGTGCAGAAAATAAAATGTCCCTCTTCTTCCGGTTATTTTTAAAGCAATGGCAATAGAATCTGATATAACAATCCCTTCTCCTGGTCTCATTGCGATCTCTACGCAGCATTTTGCTCCAGCTCTATCTCTCTCTCCACCCCCTCCAGCTCAGCTTTTACGGAGCGTGGAAACACTGCGCAAGCAGTTGGGCGTTAGGGCCAGGCACACGCATTCAGTGGAATATCGTGAAAAATTGCTGGACTGGAGAATAGCGTTCCTGCGGTCGATGCCACCGAGTTTTCGTTTTTTTTAAAGCTTTTTTCTTGCTTGCCCAAGCAGAATCACCAGAAGTTTTTTAGGCATCCGCAGGTTCTTTTATCTCTTAATTAATTTGGATTGCCGCATTTTTTTTGTCTCAAATTCTTTCCGCCTGGAAAAGATACTCCTCATCGCTGCTCCCCCCGCCAGGCCAGATCCATTTCACTCGTAGCATTTGTGAGCAGCAAGGCGCGTGTTCGGCCAGTTCTATCAACCTGCTTTGTTTGGCAACAAATATATTTCTTCCTTGCAGTACCCGCCGCTGTACATCATCTTTTGAGTGGTTTGTTTATAGCATGGCTATGTTTCAACACAACAGCCTCGTCTGCCCATCATAATCCTTGCGGTCCCAAAACCAGCCACCATTTCTCGTCCCCCATTTACCAATTTCTTTTTTTCTGAACAGTTGCTTCTATAAAATCACTAGTACATTCGGCAAGATGTTTATCTCAGAAGCGTTCGATAAGACAGCTATGGGTGAAAAGTAGAAGCAATCGTGGGGGGGGAGGGGGGGAGGGGAAAGGCAACGTCTCCGCTAGTAAGGATTATGAGGATACGGTTGTTGAATTGACGCGAGGTTTCTTTTTTGATGACGTGGCTCAACAAAACTTCATATAAAAGAAGTGTATGAACGGCGATGTGCTGGAAAATTCTAGCGATTTCGATATTCACAAAAAAATCTACAATAACTAAAGAAGACTTGTAAAAATGAACAATGTTCTTATATTTGCCGCACTACGGATAGAAATCTCAAGGTAAGTAACGGTACCATTGAGTCTAAAACCCTCTGTGCGTCCGCATTTCTTATGCATAACTGGTCCTTTATGATATTGTTACGGTTTCTTTAAATATTCTACCCAAAATAGTGTTAAAAAATTTGCAATCACATTGCAAACCAAATTAAAGCTGCTTTAAATCACGACTTTTGCTTTCGGGCGCAAATAGACACCTTCAAATTTTTTTCCCCCTCAAGATCTTCGTTAATCTTAGCTGAGCATTGTACATCATACTGACCTCTCATTTCTTCTCATCGGTTTTTTTGCATGTGTTGGTGCGGAGCAGGTTCCTCTTCTCTCAAGCGCATAACCTCACCAAAATTTCAAATTGAGCCAATTACTCTGGACCACTGAGTATCACGTTACCTTTGTACCGCCGGCGTATTCACATTTTTTTGTTTGGTTTTTCACGTGCACCACCATCCCCTCCTTAAGTTGGCCACTCGGTCGCTGGCTAGCACATTCTATACTTTCTAATATGTAGCACTTCCTTTCGTTCCGTCATATACTGCCGTCTTGAAGCGCTGTGCATGCGTTGTAAAGCTGGCTTTGCCCTACGCAAACATTTGTTGTGGCTGTGCACGCTTTACGGAAAAACAAACAGCATATTTTCTGATGCATAGCAAACTGTGTTCGATGCAGCACGAGTGAGCTGTCATAGACAGCACACGCGTGGCTCTGTTGTGCACGAACGCAAAGCCTGAAGGAAAATTCTTCAGGAAGAAATAAAGCACACTTAGGCAGCAAGCCATTGCTACTTCTACAAAACGCCATGTCACAAATTATTTCGGCGTTTTCCTAGCATCCCTGTTTGTGGTATATTAGTCTTATACCTTCTAAGATTTGCACTAGGTGGGAACTGGTGTATTTATCAACACTTAATATTTCGTCCCCGAGGTGAAAATTAAACAAAAAATTCATGCGTTCATTTTCGCTCAGCATGTCAATAAGTTGTTCTTTAACAAATGCAAATATCAGTGTTTAAATTTCCATACATCTAAATCTTTCTGCGGTAAAAAAGGGCATAATATACGAAATTTTTGCTAAACGTTACCAAATAAAAGTCCCATCGTGCGCTTCCAGCAGAAAACACTGCATAGCTAAGCGTACGATAAAAAGAAATCCACAAACCATCTAACGTTTGGGCCACAGATAAATGTGAACTTGATTATTGGGCTACCTGAGACTTTTGTTCATACGTTTTTTCGTTTTAAGAGCTCCTAATGCTTCTTGGCCATTGGAAGGGCTATGGTGTGTGCGTAATTCACAGTGATTCTCACAATTAACATACAAACTCTGACAGAGAACACAATAGAAAGAAGGTTTTACTTTCGGTGCAACAAGTTTATACAAAATACACTGGTAGAATTTTTAAAGGAGGTTCCTAGCACAGAAACAATTTTATAACAAGACGCCATTTCTTTTTTTCTGGTTGCCCTTTAAAATCCTTGTTTTCAAGATTATGGGAGTATTGACCTTATAAAAGTATTAAACTTTACGGAACGTTTAAAGCGTTTCGTATCTCGTAATGCTTCAAGTTGAGATTCTTTTCTCAAAATATTTAATATATTTCACATTCAACTATGGCGCGGTTATAAAAAAAAAATTGGTTGCAAATGAGATGAACAATTCGCAGTTTGGCAAAAAAACAAACAAAATGAAGTAGTCTCTCGCATCGCTTCGCATAAGAAAGCTTCTAGGCAGTATGGAAACTGGAGTGAGAGGTAAGAAGAGAGACGCCTGGATGCGGTTAGTTCCTTGTGAGAGATAAGTACAGAAATTGTACGTCGTATGAAATTCTTTGTCCCGGACGTGGTCTGGCACGCTAGAGTGCACACCGTCCTTGTGTGACACGTCGTTCATCTAGCGCCCTTTTTCCCCCCACATTCATTTCCGGCCCCATTGCCTGAGCGGCGCCGCTTCGCTGGTCTCCGAGCTCCTTTCCTTGTGGTTTGTGCCGCCGGAAATGAAGCATCGTGGGGGTCGCACAGAATAGATAACATTCAGTTGCACAAGTAACAAGTAGCGTTGGGCCAATCAATTTCGTCCGTAGCAGTGTGCCGGCTGTCGCAATTGGTCAGATGCGGTCAGACTGCGTGCAACTGTTGCCGTTTTATTTGATAACCATCATTTTGAGCGCGGGTTCTCTTGTTTCTTTAACATTTTGGTCGTGTTCTCGTCCTTGTCGGTGTACTCAAAGCAGAGGACATATTAACACAAAATATTGTAAAGTTTCTTTTTAGTGTTTTTTGTTCAAAGTAGCCGGTGCCCTCCTTTCTCACTTTGTCACATGAGAGGATGCCGTCAACTTTACATTCAATCCTGCCGACAGCGAAAGCTATTCAGATCTCAACGCCCAGTGTGCGCACTTGCTGCTACCGCCGCTACCGAAATGTTCTGCGTATGCGGGCAGAGGGTCGTCCAAAAAGCAGTTGGCACTATGCGCCAGTCTTCTGTCTGAAGTTATCAAGTGCATCTTTGCTGTCGCCAGAGCGTCGTTGCAGAATCTTAGATAATAAATACAAAAAAGCTCCTTGAAAAATGTTTCCTCTTAAAAAGAAAAAAATCAAAACGTAAGGATAGAAGGAAGAAAGGCAGAGGGGATAACCAGGCTTAGCGCTTCCTTCACTACACTGTGCAGGAAAAAAACGAATGATTTTTTTTTAAATCTGAAAGTTATTCGGTGTAGTTCTCCTCCAAATTGTTGGACATTATTTTTTATTCTCACTCTTTGACACAAATTTTGTTTTTTTTCCTGGTACAAGTTTTCACACCAAATAGGCGATTTATCAATTTTTGCTTGTCTTCTTTGATATTTAATATATTGGAAGCTGGCTTCTTACAAACGGCAAAGTTGCAGTAAAGCTCACAAGCATAATTTAATATGAAAGTAATGTAAATTTTAATTCTCTTTATAACAACAGCCAGAATATCATTTTCCGATAAAGTGCCCAAAGAGTCATAAAGAAGATCCAAGCAAAGCTAACTTTTCGGGTATAAACTATCTCAGAATTCAGTCCCAAGTCTACCGGAATTAATTCGCCTGAATTTTGCATCCACGTGCAGCGTACGAGATTTTAGCGCATGAAGCAACGTAACTGTCTACACAGCGCAAAAGTTATAACGTAAGACTTCGACAACTAAAAGTAAAAAAAAAATCGGAATATTATTCAAGAGCAAAATATTCTTAGGGATTGTTACAAGAGTCGCTTAATGCGGTTCTGCCTTAATAACTCGCGCACACCAGCGACGCCTGAGTACGGCCGCCTATTAGTTACGGCTTCATCTCCAGGTGTTTACAAGCTTCCCCGTCTGCTAAACAATGCAGCTTAGAAGGGATCTCATTTGTTCTTCGGTGCCAACTGCATCCGTGCTCCGATCGCTGGTCCTGTGCACGTTGTGCCCACAGCCCGTTTCTCCAAATGAGGTGTGGCCACTGACTCTGTGAGTGACATAGCGTGAGACGACAGCACGGCCTCTGGGCGTCAGCTTGTTAGAGCAGCACAGGCCTCTGTGCCCGTGGCCGCGCCTGCTTACCATGTTCATGCCCTCTTCTCACCCGCTCTCTCAACGCCTATGGCCACTGAAGTAGCGTCCGTGTGGACCGAGAAGTTTGTATCCAAAATGTTGCTGGTGCACGTTGTTTTGAGCCGCACAAGATGCTCACACAAGGCGTTCACACAAAGATTTATTTTGTTTCAGCATGCTCACGACATTTGGCTTTGTGGCCAACCTATCAGGAGAATTTTTGCATTTTGGAAAGAGAGAAGAAAGGGAATTTTAATGAAAGAAAGGCGGAGAGGTCACGTTCTCGAACGTTTAAGAGCTCCATTTGCACCAGCGTGCAGTTATGGCATAAAATTTTCTAAATAATAAAATTCTTAAGTGCGCAATCGTTGACCGTCGGTCCGCAAGGTCTTGTAAAACAAGTCGCAAAACTTGTATTTATCATGGCTGATGTTTCATGTAACCGGCCCTCACTCCTCACCAGGCCTTGGTTTTCTCTGTTGCATTTCCTCTTTTTCACCGGTACCAAATGTCCTAAACTAAAATTTTATCAAACACATATATTAACTTATGGCGCTTTGATCTTGGAAGCTCCAAAAAGCAAAGACGGTGCTTAAAATGCGAGATTTAAAAAACGCGTTCTGGCAACATAGCTACGGAGAGTATTGCAAAAGGAATCAGCATATTGCATTCTCAGGCCGCTCCCCGCGTTCAACATTGATTTCCCGATAACTGCAGGACGCCCATATACTTAATCAGTAATGGGGGCGGGGGAAAGGAAGAGAATAAGATGCTATGTTACCTGCTGTTGTTAGGCAGCCTCAAATTTCAAGCTCAAGATATAAAATGAAATTGAGCAGTGCGATAGCATCTATTTACGAGGTAAATGATCATTTCTGGGGCGCAGTCTCGTGTAGCAAAGGACTGAAAGTTTAGATAGCAGAATTTGTGTAGAGAGTGAGGTCGTTGTTACTGAGAAAATAAATTCGCACTGGTAAGCTTCTAATGATATACAAAGCATAGGCTTTTATTGTGAACACTTAGATCTATTCAGAAAACTTGGATGCAAATCTTGTGTACTGTTCGCCGCATATGGTCGCTAAATATTTGCTTCCTCAGCGGCAGCCTTCATTGCAAGCATGCGCACATTAGGTAAGGGCAGGCTGTTGAATAATGGTACAAAATAAACGTGTATAAATATATGTGACGCGACAGGGACGGTAAAAGACAGAATGGCGGAAAAGAGGCCTCTATATGTTTTTTATTTCTGTCGTGCTACATGAATTCGAAAAAAGGTATATGAACCAACTGCAAGTGTCATTTAAGTGCATGTGGTTGCCACGCCCCACATCACAGTCTTGAAGGGAACCATTTGATGATGCAATCATTTTCTGTTCAGAGCCCCAATAAACCTTACCTTGTATCAATCTCGGGTCTCTAAATCTGAAGCCCAACTACAGCGAAAAAAAAATAATATAACTAAACTTTAATCCTCGTTTCTTTTCTGTGCTCGACACACGCGCTTAATCTTGTATTGCAGTTGAATCCTTTAACCAAATTAGTTTGTCCATTAGTTTGCAGCTGTGGCAATTTATTACGCGATAAACTAGAAGGGGCGAGCCATAGAAAGAAAAATGATAGGTGTAACGTTAAGAGATCAGAAGCAGGCAGAGTGGGTGAGGGAACAAACACGGGTTATTGACATCCTAATTGAAATCAAGAGAAAGAAATGGGCTTGGGCAGGGCATGTAATGCGAAGGCAAGATAACCGCTGGTCCTTGAGGGTAACGGAGTGGATTCCAAGAGAAAGTAAGCTTAGCAGAGGGCGGCAGAAAGTTAGGTTGGTGGATGAGATTAAGAAGTTTGCAGGCAAAGGGTGGATGCAGCTGGCAAAGGATAGGGTTAATTGGAGAGACATGGGAGAGGCCTTTGCCCTGCAGTGGGTGTAGTAAGGCTGATGATGATGATAATGATGATGATGATGATGATGATGATGATTATGATGATGATGATGATGAAACTAGAAGGTTAAGTTTCGCAGTTTTTTCGTTCCCCACATTATGTCACATGCAGGGCAGCATGTCTGTCGAAGAAACAACCAAACTAAGGGAAGCAGGCCAACACGCAAGAAGGCTTGTGCAAAGTTTCGTGATTGAGGCCGGTTAACCCTCTCGCCGGACGTGGTCATCAAGATGTCGTTAAGCTTTGAGCAAAGCCACCAGTAATGGAAAAAATATGACGACGCGTTGCAAGTGCAGACCAATTTCTTCGCCAAGGTTAGAGTATTACACGACAGTACATGGTAGTTACACCATAATTACACTATATTTGGTCTTATACAGAAGACATTTAGGATATGTCTTCGACATTAGTCTTTTATCCCGTTTCCTCTCATCCCCGCTTACTTACGAATCACAGTCCTGTGCTGTACTGAGAACCGCTGTTTGCGTTAGAAACACGAACAAAGATGAAACAATTGCTCGGCACTTATGCCGGCGGCGACCATTAAGGAAAACTTATGAAGCGCCTAACAAACTGTGCATCGTCTTATTTGCTCTCACCTTCTTCCTTATCGTGATTAGAGCTCATGTACTGTGTAATCACACTCAATCTGCCTTTTTCACATCGCCCTTCGGCACATGCGCGCCTCTCTTATAGCTCCAGTGGTAAAAACAAACCGTTACCGTATCTGCGCATGTTTAGTTCATCTCAGCAACAGGTGGCGGCAGCTGTCAAGCACACACTTACAATTTCGTAGATGCAGATATCTCCTCGTGAAAGCGCCTCTGGTTTCCGTTGCCTACGGCCGTTTGTTTTCAACCAGTTTTGTGGTTAGTAGACGATCTTTAGACCACTCCCCAGATTGGGCCACATCTTGTGGAAAAGGCTCATCCGTGCGAGGATAAAGAAGGCTCGTATTAAATCCTTAGAACTCGTTGTACTACTCTTTTTTGTGACTCCCTGTAAAGTCGAATAAAAAGAGCAAAAACGTTATAACCCTTGATACCACGCGCTCAGCTTATCGATGAAGCCATTGCCTTTTTTCTCATAGTCAAAGACAGTATTCATACTTTGCCTTGTTTTTTCTGAAAAGGTACTTCTCCTTCGTAATATTATGTAAAAAAATTCTCAAAGGCTATCTTTAAGTAAACAATAAAATAAAGTGTAATCTATTTTCAAAATAGTTTAACAGGCGGGGGTGATAAAAGGAAAAAAACATGCTTCTGCTCTCTTGATAAGTCCGTGCTCTAAACGCATAGTAGGAGCTTAATGTGTCTTTTTTTGTTCATAAACATGTAGGCCGATCCTTTTAAGTGCCGGTTAAGGCAGCTTAGCCTTAGCACAGCGATTTTTTGGGGTGGCTTGTTACTGTGGTTAAGGTTGCTTGCCTCCTGAGCAGGAAATTGTATGCATAAAAATGTTGTTCACAAATCAGACATTATCAAAAATAAAAGTTCCTCTTTTATAACATTTAACGTCGAAGTAATTCTTCAATTATTGCTAGACACCCACACTTAAACTACCAGGAATGCTCAAAGGAGTACAAATGCTCCAATGGAGCTTTTAAGCCTTTCTAGTACCCGAAACTTTTGTGCTAAGACAGCCTATTGTTGCCTCCTTCAAGCCTATAGTAAATTATCCGCCTTGTCTTTTGCCACTATGTTTTGCATAGCACTTCAAGAAAATTTGCCATTTTCAGAAGCGAAGAAAACTTTTGTTGAAACACAATGTCTAAGGAGCTACCATTGACATTCCTTTGACATTCCTGAACATTCTTGAAGGCAATTTGTGCCCTGGAAGCTACAGGCATCTATGTACCTATGCGTCTCAAAGAAAGCGCTTTTCGATCCAGACAGCCTTAAGATAAACTCAGCAAAAATAAATGTATTAGAGGCTCAAGTTGCACGTGAAAGCTCGAAACGTCGATGCCATTTCAAATGTGCAGGAATCAATCCACTGCCATTAGGATCCTTTCGCTAGTTGCGATAGCAACGTACCCCTGCATTAGGGGCTTTAGAGAGCATAAAGAGGGAACAGAATTCGCAGTGCTTCTGTGTCTTTTTGTTTGTTTGTTTTTGCAGCGCACGATGGATAAATGAGATTCGGAATGCAGTGTAAATTTTTTTTCTCTAACTTAGCAACTGTGAAATGACGAGCACACTAGAATGCTGGTGCCTTCAAAAAAAGTGTTTCAGTTTTGTGTTAGGTACCTATTTTTTGTTGCCTGCATTGCATAATATTAAAAATAAAGCTTAGTATTACTAGGATGTTCTAAAAAATCGATATCTTCTTCTGCCTGGGCCAACAATGACTCTGATCTTTCTTAAACAATCGAATTGCATAGCGAAAACTGTTGAAAGTTCTCCTTCGTAGGCAATAAAGCGAATCTCGAACGCTTTTGATTTATTTGTATTGTAACCGGACTCTTATAGCACAAAACAGTGCTAAGAGAGTCCTAAATAAGCTCAGACGGTGATAAATACGCTCAGTTTTATTTAGAGACAGGGAGTCTTCTTGGAGTCCTGTACAAGTGTGTCCAGTCCTCATGACAGAGACGACAAAAATGTAGGGAGTTAGCGTGACCGACAATAAATCTAAGAGGGCGCGAGCTGCAACACGCTTTCGAATTGAGTGCACTACTCTGCATGAGAATAGTCTTCCAACTCTTGGAGGTGTGCGTTGCGGAACGATTTCGTGAAAGTTAACATAAGTGCAAAAGCACCTCGCTGAACAATTTTCGGCCAAATTAATCCACAGCCGCAGAAAACCGCATGCCAGCGTTGCGAACTGCGCACCCCAGTACAGTTCTCCCCATTAAATAATCGTGCTAACATGGTACAACCTCTCACGAGCATTTCCCCACGGAGCCGTAGGCTGAGTTCTCCTGTGTTTTCTTCTGCACCTTTTCCCTCCATCGCGAAGAAGCTTACACGCAGTGGAAGGAGGAGGTTATTTAGTAGAAAGCACCGTTTCTGGAAAGAAGCCAGCGGTTGCAACATTGAAAACAAACCATAACAGACTGTAGCTGCGACTTATGTTACCTGCCTGGGCAAAGCGCAACAAATAACGCGCAATAAAAAAGACATAAAAGAAATCGTCGCTCCCAAAAAATTCAGGGGGGCACTTTGTTGAAAAAAAGTTCGGTGAGGCGAAAGCCTTTAGCGCAATATTGCTGCTTGTGTCACTGATGTGTTGTTAAGATGTTAAGTGCACAATTGTTTTGGATCTTAAATGCTGGAGACACTGGAGGGCGTTTGGAAGGCATCCGTCTAATTTGATGACTTTCCGCAAACACTGTCCACCGTCCTAGACAAAGAGAACTACATGTACATTGGCAGGAATTAGCGTAGTCGTTAGCATGCTCGGCTGCGGAACGGAAGTATGGTGATTCGAACTCAATCGTGCACAACTTTTTCTTTTCTTACCGAGTTAAAGAGCGTAAAGAACGGACGAACAATGTGACGTCACTTTCGTTGTCGTGAGTTCCGATTGACTATGTAACGGACGGACTGGATCTCGACCGAGAGTGTGAGCCATTAAAAGGCTTTCGCCTTAAAAAGCGCCGCCCTATCGCAAGTCGTGACTAATTTGCTTCTCGCTAGATATATAAACATAATCACCTAGCATTCACGCTTCTTTCCACTGTGTTGAAAAAGTTAGATGTAAGGAGAGAGCGGTTCTACGCACTTACTACGGGAGCGACTACAATACACCGGCAGCACGTTTTACGTAAGTCCTCGCAGCTCACTGCACCTCGCTTTTTTTTTTGAGGCTTCTTCTTTGGCCCTCTCTGTATAAAACGGTGAAAGGAGAGACGGGCGAATTGTCGGATTGTGCAAGTGTTTTTTTTCTGCATTTTCTTTCTTTTTTAGCGCTTCTCTTCGGTAAAAACGAAATGGTTCTGAAATAAACGAGGCTGAAAAAGTCTTTACAAGATTCAAGAGCATAAGCTGCTTCCAGCTTTCTGACTGTCCAGCAAAGAAGTGATCCTCAAACAGCTCGTCGTCTGAATTAATTATGCAAAATGAGGCTTTGTGAACTGCACACATTGAAAAAGAAATCGCGAACAGTTCGTAACTGTTGACCTGTATTAAAACCAGATGAGAAGCGAACGAACAAAACAGTCGGGTCTGCCTTTCATAGCTCGCTGAGAATAGAGGAGCAGGAGAAGCATGGATCGATTGCCAGCTAATTCAATTGCGATCCGATCCTAATTGCGCTCTCGTCAGTGGCGTTGCCAACGTGCTTATTACACGTTTACCAGTATCCTCCTCAGAGACGGGCTTTTCGGCCGCTGACTCAACTGCGCAGGTCACACGTGTTTCGCATAGACGTGGACGTATCGCGAGAAGCCTCGCGACTCCTCAAAAATAGATTAAGAAGAGAGAAGAATAGAACTAAAGATGGGTAGGAAGAGTTGGGGGAGGGCAGGCGGTTGGCTAGCCTTGTGCGATATAAGTGATATCAAGAGAGAGAGAGAGAAAAAAGACGAACGGGAAGGCAGGGAGGTTAGCTAGGCGACGGCCAGTATGCTACCCTACACGTAGAAAGGGGAACAGAGGGAGAGATAGAAAAGGGAGAGAGCAAAGGGGGATGATAACTTTTCCACGTGTCCGTTGGCCATCATTTACAGGGTACACAGGGCACACACTGATAATTCACAAATTTGCACCCAGTCCTGGGTTCTTTAAGAACTTGAAAAGTGCCTTCACAACTTTCCTCTGCTATGAACGTTTACTGCAAGGACTCAGAATTTTGGTTTCTGTAACCGGAGGAGGATCTAAGCGGCAGAGTGTGGCCGCCAGGAGGACACGCTCAAGCTGAAACCGAGGGCAGACACAAAGAAGGTGTTCTGTTGTTTCATTGCACCCACAGTTCTCACACGCAGGAGAGTCTGCTATTACAATAAGTGATATCAATATAATCACAAATGTCCGGCGCAGCGCCACATTGAGGGCACCTGTCACTTGCTGGCAGATCTTTTTCGCGCCACCGATGATGCACACATGGGGTCATAGCCGCCCCTGCCCAAATCCTGCCTAGTAAGACGATGGGAGAGATGGTGCGAACAAGGAGAAATTAGAGCGCGTGGTCGCTGGCGCGGAACTTGTTAATCGGACATCGGGGAAGAAGGGATGATGGCGGGTCGTCTGATGTGTCAAGGTGTGTCATAGCATCCGCTGGAATGGTATGCGGAGCGTGAGCCTGACCGCGAATCTAGTGTATGTGCACAGGACATGGGTACTTTGCGCAGAGCAGACGAATTCATTATGTAATCTGAAATGGGCGTCGAACAGCCTTAAGTTGTTTAAAGGCAACAAGAAAGAACGGTGTAAAGATGACCTGCGCTGAATGGGAGAACGAGCGGAAGCGTGCAATGACACTGTAAATGGCTTGAAGTTTCAATGCCAGGGGGGTGTACGTATCCGCGGCACATGCCGCAAGGGAGTTAAGATGTGGATGGGAGGGACTATACAAAAAGCGCCAACTCCCCGCTCTGTGGTATGCGATGCATCGGTGTACAGTATGCACCCTTATGGCAGATTAGCAGCAGATATCGACAGGAAACAGTGAAACTATTGTCTGTGAGCTGTCAATGTGACAACGGAGGAAGTGTCTTTAAACGATGAAGTTGCAGAGACTGTTTTCGAGCTATGTTTTCCAACCGTTGATTGATGAGATCACTGAGTGTATTAAGTTGGGAGAACTCCTGTAGCACCGGTATGGGTGTTAAACGAGGCAGATATGTTATGGCGCGCATAGCCTCACGATTGATAACTTCAAGGGAGTCCCACTGTCTGCGGATGAGACGTTGAAATTGTGCCTGATATACTATCCCTGGCTGAAGGATAGCGCGCACAAGCTGGCGGGCCGTATGAGCACGCGCGCCACCAGAGCGCATGGCTATGGGAAGAATCAGACCTAGATTAGCGTGGGTCGATTCACGGGTGGATGCCAGCCACGGGATGCCAGTCCCAAATTTATGAAGGCGAAGGAGAGACGTATGTAGGAGGAGAAAGAAAGGTTCCTTGCTTGTTCATAGCCAGACGAATCACAGTCGCATAGAAAACTGGCTACTCTCAGCACCTATGTCGTTCTTGAAACACTAGACGGGCAGTTTATAAACATTCCTAACTCTAGCTCTCAGTATTTATCTTTGTGCTCTTCTCCGTATGAGCAACCAGTGGTGTAAGTGGAAATTTGCTTGTGGTGCATTCATCTCTTCCACAAGGTTTTGCTAACACGTTGAGTAGTAGTATTCGTGCAAACAACTACATTAGTACTCACCATCACTCCAGTTATGTTCCCCATTTCTTTCTCACTTTTCCGTTTTAATTAAAAACGTCTTCGCCACATAAAACATCTAAGGGCCACATGGTGCATTCTTGCTTCTTCTCTCATCCCAATAAACAAAAGTAAACTATTGGGTTAACTTGAATCGCAGCCGAACAAAATAAAAGCGGCAGAAACATCAACAAAATGCGCGAGGCTTTTGAAGGCTATAGCAGTTACGTGGATTTCTGTGAGAACCTTCCTGAAGGGAAAGAGATTATTCGAACGGTCCGTTGGGGCAAAAACGCATTGAAATAAAGCTGACAAGCGACGCATTTCATAGCGAAACGATGAGACACAAATGCTGGTCCTTGACCTGCTCTTTTCCTTTTCTGTATTAAAATTTAGGTTTCGCTTGCGGTGTTGACACATCAGACTCTGTAGAACAATCTGGGTAATGGTACCAGAAAAGTCTCCGCACCACAAAAGAGTCAATCTAACGTTCAAGGCAGGACAGTAAGTGAAGCTTCCTGCTGCATTAGTAGAAAGGCAACAAGTCGGCACAGCTGCATGGAGGCATGTTCCAAGCTTTCACCTGCGCAGCTTCTTGGCATTATGTGTTTTCTTCCTATCTGTTCTTTGGACATCGCCAATTACTAGAGGTACCTTGAAGTTACTCTTTACGTAGTGCCGTTTTTCTGAGCTATAACTATGATCCAGCCTGTGCCATAGACTGCGCCTGTGGATTCCGAAACGTGAGTCTAGAGCACAGAGAACGCAAGCAAAAATTGTGAATGTCTGCAGTATATATATGATTGCGTACACAAGCCTAACCACTCGGTCGCCATCCCTACAGAACATAATAGTCTAGAAAGCCCCTTTATTACGTCTGCGCCACGGCGGGCATTTAATCTTGCTCGAGGGACGTCCGACAAGTAGGGAGCAGAGAAAGCTAACGGACGCCCTATTGCCAAGACGTAGCCGAGTAACTAACACAAAAACTCGGCGGCGGTTTCCTTCTCCGATACCGCGAAGACACAATCGGACCATCTCCCACAATAAACGAACCATTCCGAGTAAATCACTTCGTTTCTCCTGCTGTGTTTTCTTATTGCTGAAGCTGCGTCCTTGATAAGTTTCCTTTTGTTTTCTGAGCTGTTGTCTGTCTTTGGCGCGTGCCCTTTCAAGTAGACGTCACGACCGCGTCATGAACATGTTCTTTATTCTTCAGGCTGGCTTGCTTTTTTCTATTATCTGTTTATTGCTTCACATCGCACCGTCTTCAGGTGACTGTTCCTAATGTGTTATATAAGCCTTTCACTGTTATTGTTCTGGCTGTTATCTCTATCGGCACAATTCTAATACTGTAAATTAGCCGTCATATTGCGCATGCGTCTTCTCTTGCGGAAGTCGGTTATATTACACAGAATGCTATCGTCCTTAAAGTGAACCTTTCAAGTAAATAGCATATTAATATTCCCGTAAACAACGTGAAATGCGCTTTCAAACGCCCCGCGTATGGTTTCTTGTGTCTGGCTTGCGTACTCACAATATACATGTACGAGTTGTTTATGTAATCGTACATGTCTTTTTTATTTATTTTGCTACCGCACATAACTTCATTTTCCCTTGTCGGGAGTGCGGGAAGAACTGCATGTTTTCCTCACAATTCTTCGCTAGCTATTGCGTTCTACTGCAGAGCTTCTACAGGTCTGCATATATCTCTTCGCATTCCCTTCCTTCGTATCTTATTTTGCCGGGTATGCATCGTGTAAGTGTTGCGCAGTTAGTATAGATGCAGTGCACTGAAGTCTGAGTGCCTGGGCGCAGAGACTGAGTGCGATTTTGAGGAGAGCAAAAGGCGTGCTTCTTTCTGTGGCTGGAATTTTTATTTTCGGATTTCAATGTTTCTTTTCCCGCTCGAAGTAATGTAGAAGCTTCCAAATATTTCAACCCTTGTTTGTTAGAGACAGCCACGTTCTCTAAAAAAAAATGTGCTCCGAGCAAGCTACATGGCTCAACTATTTTCTGGAGCTATAGTTAATGGTCTCCAGGAGAAACTGTTTGAAGTGGTTCAATTCTCGATTCTTTTTTTTTTCCTCCTTTATCCTTGACAGCAGCCTCCTGTGTCGTCACTCGATGATAGCCAGCAAGCAAATGTTGTTCGCCGAGCAACTGCACCAAAGTAGATCTTCATCTTTGAAAAAGAGCCAAAATAAATGAACTGGTGAAGAATACTCACAAACGTTGGCCACTAATGATTGTTCGTTTTTTTTCTTTTCTTCACGTATGCCCTAATGGATGTTTCCTCCATAGCAGAACATCCTGTCTAGAGGAATTATTTATGTACTGCTTTGTAACAGAAATCGCTCCCTGTTCCACATAGTAGGTCTCAGTGTAGCTCGCACTCGTTAGCAGGCCCCTCGTCAGATTCTGTTCCATTATTACAGCAGTATAGCTGGTTAACGATGCACGAGTTTTGTGAGCTAATAAACCAATAATGCGTTTTTCTTTATTTTCGATGATTGCGCGTGTTATTTTTTATTTAACCGGAGTTCAATTAGAAAATAAGCACCGACTCATGTGCTTAAAAGCACCAAAATAATACCCCTGTGTGCGCATTCTACAAAGAAAAAATGTAAATCAGTGGGATATTGGCACTGCATGCACAGATTTTTTTTTATAAAGCTTCAAAATATAATGCGTGAAAATTGGGACAAAAACAGGAAGACGTTGGCCTTTCTACCTGCGTAGGAGATTTAAATGGAATTCTATCTATGCAGGAATGAATACAAAAAAAAAACTACTGGTGTACGTGTCGTGCTTTCTCACTGCTCTCTGCAACTCACGCAAAAAGTCATATCTGCAAGACGGATTCACCTCATTTATCTTTTGCACCCGTCCTGCGTCAAAGGGTGGCGAGAGATTAGATGCCAGCTGTGGCTAATGATGCTGGGTCGCGCGGAGGCCAGCGGCGATTTGTGCGCTTTGCGAAGAGCAGGCTTTGTTGCATCTGTATATTTCTGTATGTTTCGTTTTGCTTAGGTTATGACACGCGTAAACGAGTTTTTTTTCTTCTAAAATAGCGAAAAGATGACACGGGATTCATTGTATATTCTCTTTTCTTTTGTTTTTACTCCAAAAAAGACGCTGTTTCAACCGCGCAATGTCATCATTAGCGTCTGTCATCCTGGATGGCAGTGCTAAAAAAAGAGAAACAAACTAAACAAAGGAAAGTAACGCAGCTTAGGCTTAATTACCAGACGCATGTTTCGGTTATAAATGCACGAACAGCAGCAGCATTATATCCTGGCGCGATGTCAAGTGAAACCCGCATATAAAGCAGGAACAATATTCATGAGTAGTACGCAGCTTCTATGACACTAAACTGCAGGAATAGCCTGAGATCACTGTCGGCGACTGCTGTGAGCATGCTGAACATCTGCTGGACTGGTGTGAATTTGCAGGCCTAGGCCTGAAATAAACGAGCTGAATGCTGCCGCCTATTCATCCAACCTTTATTCTTGCTTTGTTTATTTTCCTTCTCTTTTCTTTTCTTTTCTCCAACATATTTCAGAGCAATCCTAAGCAATTAGCCCGTGATGAGTTTTTAAACTATCTCTGACAGCAGCAAAGTGCCTGAGAGTTGTGCAGTGTTTATAATAGGAAGAAAAAAGAGGCATACCATCTCTGAAAAAAAAAAACATTGTTTAAATAATCATACAAAGCTAAGTGCTTAATTTCACAATGGGCTTGCACATTAAGAAACAAAAATTAATTCCCAATGTACGTTTTACCATTTTCATCCCGTGCCGAACGGTAATTCAACAAATGACGCCCACATTTTAAGGAGCATAAACCTCAATATTAACTTTAGCTTGGCCGTACCTTTTAAAGGCCTGCACTGCAATGCAGCTTCTCACTGTAAACCATAGCGTTGCTGCTAAGCATACCTTTGCCGGTACCTAGATGCTGGTATCTTTTTAGAAGCAGAAGACATATGTGTGGTCTCTTCCAGCGCATTGCAGTTAGTCGCCCGAAGTTCTTCAAAACAATTCCTCTTTCGTGTGTGCTATACGATATAATCCTAGTCAGCTCGAATGAAAACGCTGCCAAAATTTAACGTTGTTTCACAAAGAAAAGCAGTTCAGTCTCTAGAGTTTTCTACAAAGCTCTTAGTGACTCGTTTTGTTCCAACTTAATTCTTAAAAAAAAACGTCATATACAACCTAGAAGATTCGTCTCCAAAAATTTTATGCGGGAGACGAAAGCTCAAAACTTTTGTCCGATCGAGTAAATTCAACTTGCTTGCTCTCTGCAGGAGTCAAGGTAGCAGCGAGAGCGAATGATTGATGCCAGACTTCTTAAAGTAGGTCATGGGAGTGTCTCGAGGACAGTTACAGTTCGACGGTGCCTAAGGGTTAGACGCAGGAAAGAGAACAGCGAACATAAAATCAACTAAAAGAAGCAGCTGCAATGTCCTCTTCTGTAGGAAAGTTTTTTAATTGTTTTTAATGTGTAAGCACAAATAGTAGGAAGCAGTAGCTGCACACTTATTTGTAGCATAACGTGTAAGAACAGAACCACGTGAAATTCTTTCCCATTCCATTATTTTGTCCTGAGCTGTTCGACGTCTCAAACCCAACTGGTCGCCTAGACTGCATGATTCGGATTTCAAACCAGGAATTTCGTTAAGAAAGCAGTTACTCAGTAGCGTCCACTTCAGTGTACCCGGATGACTGCAAAAAAAAATAATATATATCTGTACATTTTTTTCTTCGCTATCGTATGGCTCAGTTGATCGGATGCTAACGAATAATTCCACGCTAAATTGAAATGCACTCCAGCTTGGGGGGTTCCCTTACATTAATTGTACTGGCAATGCCGGGTCCAGCAGCCCATACGATAGCTATGTTTCCTGGGGCCTCGTGAGACAATGTTCTGTCGAAACCTCGACAACATTTACAGTCCGTAATATTTTGTGCCACGATTTTAAGCACTTAGCCGCATCTTCTTTGCTTTTTTTCTGAGAGAGCGGTTACGGAAACGCGCCACACCTTTTCTGGTACTTGAAGCATTTGACCACGTTCTCCAGTAGCAAGTCGAGATCTTAGTGGCCGGCGAAATGGGTGCGAGTGCATGACAGCCCAGAACAAATGTTCGAAGACACGCAGAAGTACTTAGTCATACCGAAGTATAGCAAGCGTAAGTATTGTCCTCAGCTTGGTTTTTCTGCGTGGTGCATACTTTGGTCGTGTCATACCGACTATCCCGCACGTCTGAGGCAATAGAGCGCCTACATGGCTTTGCACCCAGAAAAATACAGGTGGTTTTCAAGCCCGCAAGTATCGTGCAGTTTTTAAATAAAAAAAAAATTCATCGAATATTTCAGTTATTTTAAAGATCATGTGCTTCATTGTGTCCGTTCACCAATGCCTGAGCGTGTGCTGCTAACTCACACTGAGACGGAATCAGTGAACGGAAATTACCCGGCACCGAAACTGTCAAATAAACACTTCATCTACTATTAAGAATTGCAAAAGAGCACTAAAGTTTCCGAAGGCATTCTACACGACAACTACCTAAAGGAAGTTTAAAAAAATTCTCCCATTCATTTTATCAGTTCTGTTCCCCTCGCACTAATTTTCTTCATTGGATAGTGTTTAGAAACGAAATTTCATGAAAGTGATGGATGTGTCAAATCACACATCGGTTTTTTTCTAGATAACTTTCTTAAATGCCATAATACACTACTAGTTAGGAGCAGCCCGATAAAAAAAAATGCGTACATCAAATTTTATTCCGAAAGTCCGCATTCTGTAATCTAGGACATGTGCTCAATAGCAAGAAAAACTGCGAAGAAAACAAAAATTAACTACGAAACTAGTCAGTGAATATTGCGGTTGAATAATAAGGACAGCCAAAGCCTAGTTCATATATGAGAACCTGCTGTTGCTAATCCGGAACAGAAAAATTATGTATACAGTACCTACTGGTCGGCGATAAATATTTCAAAGTGTCGAAAATCTTCAAATGCAACGAACCACAGTATTCGGAAGGTAGAGGAGGGATTCAAGTATTCTTAGATGACACCTTTTGGTTATGGATGCTTGGGAAGACAGCTCCACAAGTCTAAACACTCATGACTGGCCTTTACCATCGTTCCGATCGCTTGAGAACTAAAATAATACTGCTTAGTTGATTGACGAACCTAGCCTATATTTCTTTTGCTCAAATCGGAAGCCGCGTCCTGGAACAAAAGGTAAACAGGCATGAAGCAAAGTAGAACAAAGAGAAAAGGAAACAACCGCAGTGCTCACTGGAGCACGCGAGGCGAGGGCAAATCAAATAAGCCATGGACAACGGTCACTGCTGGCTTTTCTCTCACCATTCTTCTCTGAATACGTCAACACACGAAGTGGCAGCAATTTCGTCCAATGGAAGAAACAAGTGGGCCAATGTAAACAAATAAACAAGCTGGCTTGGCGATGACATGAATTGTCTGTAATTTGTTGCGCAGTTGCTACTGTCGGCCCAGTGCAGTTAGTTACTGGGCGTCTAGAGAGAGAAAATGGGAGAAAATGGCAACAACAGAATAGGCACAGATTGAAATTAGACATGGCACAGAAGAAGTGGAACCAGTACGGCTGCCAATTTTCCTTTAGCACCCGCTGTAGATCCCTTTATCGTGAAGTGAGTGCATAGGCGAATACAATGGAGATAGAAGGGAGGCAGATGGGGGGTGCATGAGATTAAGAAGTTTGTAGGGAAAGCCGCAGCTGCCAAAGGACTAGGTTAATTGGAGAGACATTGGGGAGGCTTTTGCCTTGCAGTGGACGTAGACAGGCTGATGATGATGATGATGATGATGATGATGATGATGATGATGATGATTATGATGATGATGATGATGATGATGATGATGATGATGAGAAATGAAGGGTACAGAAGCGGCAAAGAGGAGAGCGCGCATTATGACAGCGCTTGTTTCTTCCAAGAAGAACTTTCCCATCATGCTTTTCTCGCTTGGCTAAGCATACGTACGTGGAAAATCCCCATACGTGCAGAAGTATCACAGAAATGAAGACTACAAACTGGTCGGTGACATCATGAGATATCGCACGGAGCTCACTTGAACGGCATATATGCGTGGTTAGCGCGAATACTGCAACATCCTGTGATACAAACTGGACAAGACAGAAAAGAACAACCATAGCCAAACAAAGGGAAGCGAATAGCGAATCCTCCCTTTTTCCTGCTCGGTAGTGCCTTACCATGACTACCGAGCCTTTTGTCAGCTATATAATTGTGCCCGTAGAGTGATAACTGCTGAAGCCAATTTTCTCAGCCTATTAACGTCTTCTCGCAAAAGGCCTTGAAAGTGTAAGGCCAGCTGAAAGTCGCAAGGAGCTCTGCGAATACAAGAAAGCCAAATATAATATCGTGGCGGTGAAAAAGGTTCGCCAGTTTCAATTTCCGAGCAGAATGCCCTTTCTGAACAAACATCCAATTACCGTCTTACGTTTGATTTTCGTTTAAGTTTTTCGTATCATTCCGTTGGTAAGGAAAATAGTAAGTATTATTCTGTGAACAGTTCTTATAAGCACGCGCCCATTTCACCGTGCGTGCATCGTCAGTGCGTACGTCTCTAGAGCATCAGTGCATTTCTAGTCAGACGTGAAGCCACTGAATGCTTCCTCGAAAAAGGTTCACTGTCAGCCGCAGGGAGGAATGAAGAAAACTGCGCCGTTGTGGATAAGTGGCTGTGCAGCCGTTTCAAAACCGGCGTTCAGGAAGCGACGAGCTCCTAACGAGCCTGTGTCAGCGACATGCCCGTAAGTTACGCACGGAACACCGGATGTCGTAAAACGCTTCCGCAGTAAAGCGAGAGACGCCGCACGCACAAAGGACGCCGGGTAGCTCTGAAAGACACCATGTAGGTCTCTGCTTTTTGGTGAGCGCGTGCCAAGGTTCTTCGAAGCAGTAGGTCGTCAGATAAGGAGCTTTAGTCTGTCGCAAGTTCGTGCAACAACTTTGCAGTGGCACTGGGACGGAAAGATGGTTTTGGATAGGACGATAATGCGCAACCTTCACAGAACAGGTCAAGGCGTTTGGTTGTTATTGTGCGCAAGCACTACTTCATGGGTTCAAGCATAACCAATAATCTTGTGGCTTGCGCGAACTTGAGGGTGCAGAAATAAAGTCAATATTGTCGCGACAGGGTTTCGAACAAGCGGCGGCGCGAACAGATCAGCTTCGCTGGCCACTGCACGAGAGCCCTGTGTAATCGCCGCAGCTGATCACGTCTCGTGTTAAACTGCAACACACTCTTGCTCTGTGCGTTGCGCATCATCTTCATTCCCTTTAATTTGCGACGCGAACAGTTTAGATCAGCTTAACCTCGATCACGGAGCTTAACCTGAGTCTAATATCAGACGACCCAGCAGAGCAAAGCCATGAGCCAGCCAGGCTAAACGCATGCTTTCGCACTTCTACTTGACTTAACTACCTTAAATCCTATCTTTTTGTTGTTCACTTATTTCGCGGCAGAAAAAGAGCTATGCTTGGTCAAGTCGGTTTCCAGGTCTGTATGTGTATGGCCAATTTCCAAAGCCCTATCCCAACTGCCTACAAATACTCTCGACTGACGAAAATCACATACAAGAAACTTAGAAAAGCAAAAACATCTGAGATAAGGAGGAGGGGGCGGGATGGCTTTGCAGGCTGTTTTTATGCTTTTTAAAAAGCAGAGTGAAAAAAAACAAGAACAAAATTTTCTTAAAATTCAGTATCACGATGTACAGGGTCAGTGACACTGAGCGTGAATACGGCTCCGCGTGGCTGTACGCTTGTGGAGCTCCATTGCGACCAAGCCGGTAGCCAACTCGTGCTAAGGGGCAGATGACACAAAGCATCACGTCGTGGTCTCTCTTCTCATGCACCACTCTGCGGTGATTCCCGAACGCGTTAGATGCAATGACACTCTACACGGGAGGGGACACGCAGAGCCGTGTTCCCGCTAAGCGTGGCTGACCCTGTACAATGTTGACAAAAATCAGCTCCATCCTAACTACCCTTTTGCTGTTTTATAACTGCGTTTATTATTCACTATCAAAAACCACTTGAAGGGACAGTGAAAAAAAATTGAAGTTGGCGTGTATTTTTAGAATCCCTCGTTCTAATGGCAAAGATTCTGTTTTCCAACAAATCGAGCGTACGTGAGAAAGAACATAAAAAAAAATTGGAGAGGGCACTTAAGCTCCGGCTTAAGGTTGTGAAGAGATGGCTTAATGACTCAATTCCCACATATGCAGAAGGTGCAGCGGTTAAGCAATGCGCCACTCCCCCGCAATGGCAGGTGCTCCCAGCGCTGGGCCGTGTAAAACACAGGTTGCTCTTCCCGAGCGACGTGCCACCGTGGTCAAGTTGTGATGACGTCGCAAGGTCACATGACCTAGCTGGTCCACCTGCCAGGCTCATTCCCGTGATTTTTTGCTCACAACACCGACGCCGGCAACGCAGACACTCGAATTTTATGGTGAACGCGGCATTTAACGCTATCGCGTTAAAACCAAATACAGATGCCGCCACCACATGCCGATTTTATAAGGAAACCGTGGTGGTGCCAAGATTACTTTTTTTTTTGACGCGGATCCCAGCAGCTAGGGAAACCTCCATTCACTTCCCAGCAATGATCACCGAGTGTTGTCGCTCTTGACGTCGCGGGTTTGAATCGACGGCGGAAAGACAAGTGTCATTTTATTACAGTTTTATCATCTATAAACGCTTCCTTTGCTGCCGAGGAAACATAAGCGGAGACTGAAAGAGCCAAAGTCTCGGTTTTCAGGAAGAAAAAAAATGAAAAATTGTGAAAAGCCAATTTTATATCAAAACTAGATGCAACCGTTCGTAACACAGCGTTCCGGGTGGTGTGATACGAGTGTGTGCATGTGTGAGTGGGTGTCAATTCATCCAGGGATAATAATAGTTTGGCAACCTCACACATAACCTGTCTTAAATGACTCTGCCGATTGTCTTTTTTATTATTTTTACAGAGGTTTTTCGCAACACAACCATAGCAATGCTATAATGCGCTAGCTCTCAGAAACAATTTTGTTGTTTGGAAGGATAAGCATGGTCACGTATGCACCATGCGTGGATTATTTTTGTTACAACGCACAGAAATCGCCACAGTAGCTTTCACTTCTATGTGAAACATTCACTTTTATGTGAAACACACCAGATGGCCCTCTTTGTTTTCAAGCTAGATTCCAATACCATTCATTGTCAAAGATATCATCATCATCAAATACCACAGTAAACAAATTAATGACGCCAGTGTTGACACCAAATTCAAAAGGGCATTTATTCTTGAAGAATGATATTCGCGTTTTGTTGCAATTCCAACTCTAAGCCATTCCAATCACTACTTCACAGAAGTCATATACACATTGACTAGTAAAACATTATTGCCCTAATGAAGCTACCCATGAATTTCCATCAGCATACCATGTTGCCCAATTCTGCCAGCGTTTGCAGCGCTCCCTGAAGTACAGTTTGCTCGCGAACAGAGGGCGCTAGTGCACCGAAACTTAAAGCAGCAACAAAATTATTCCCCGGCAAAAACATCAAGCAGGAAGATGTAAATAGTGTCTGTTAACTTCCCTGAGGAGGCACATTGCAAAGATACAACCGCATCGCTCGCCATAAGAAAGCTCATGAAGAGCGGCAACTGCTCAGCCATGCAATGAAGGGCACGGAAGGAAGAGAAGAGGACGCCGTAAACCGTCCTGCGTCCATGTATGGAGAGCGCACTACATCCCTACAAGAGATACCCTACGAGCGCATCGCCGCGAGCGGACGTAGCCAACAACAGCAAAGAAAAGCACTATGTGCATTCCGTGTACTCCCCCTTTTCGGATCTTGCTCCCCATTGCGCGCATCCTGATTTTGTGCGTGTGTGTGTATGTGGGGGGGGGGGGGAGGCATTCTAATGTTTCTTCCTATAATGTCAGAAAAAACAGGGCTTCGTGTCCTGCTATGGCCACTTCATCTTCGTCGGCCTTGTCAGCCACAATAAACTAAGAACAAAACAGAGATCGTGATCGGTTTCTAAGCAAGAACCAAGGCTTTGACGCGAGGACAAGACGCTGCAACGTTGGCACAAGAAAGTTGAACGACGTCCTCTTGTGTGTAAACAGTGGCCGCGTGACCTCGCTTCGATCTTACCCTTGACCCATTTCATCTTATAATGTTTTACCAGGCCGACAACCATGCAAGGCAGCAGTTGCTTCGACAGTGCAAGCAAACAGCACGTAGGATCTGGGTGCAGTCCTTTGATCGTTTACGAGCACTTTTCCCAGGGGCCATCAGGAGACCTCCTGCCTGTGCACGTCTTTTACTATACTTAATGATCGCACATTTCCATCCGTGTTTTATAGCGCAGCTCTGAAGCGCGTGTTTTTGGGCTGAGCGTCGCAGGCGCTGTAACCATGCGAGCACTAGGAGAAAAGCTGAGAAAGAGGGTAAGGCGGAAGGTTGAGCATGGTAATGCCTACCTTCTCCTCAGAAAGTGAGGTATTGACGTAGCTTCCTAGTTGAAAACCTATCAGACGCCTGTAATATCGGTCGATTGTTAAGCAGCCAAGTTACCAACTACAGCCTTTGAAGTGAAAATTGACAGAAACCAAGGTGGTGAATTCTGCTTCATTCAGGGCCATTGACTCAATGTAGAAGCCCCAAAATATCTTAGCTTAAAGCAGCATTTCTGCATATTTGAGGTCCGCTGCCGTCCAATTCAGATCCCAGGCATAGCAAACTTTGTTTACGTCAAAATTCCAAAGCAGCGCTCGCATCGACGTAGCCTAGCAGAAATGAACCAATGAGAGGGACTTGGAACCCGGACACCAACGCGGAAAGTGTTAGGTGGAAGCCAAAAAATTCACTTTTTCATTAAATTATCTGGAACTTCCGCTCGCATCTTACCTCGTAATTAAGTTCGAGAAAATGAGGCAGCAGCTCTTTGGTGTCCTCTCACATGTTAGTTTGACCAGCTTTACAAAACCATGACAGTAAATTACTTTTCAGAATAATTTGAATAGCGCAACAGCTGTACTATTTGTGTTTTTCCCCTACCTCTACGAAAAAAGGGAGGCACCTTCCCGTTTATGAATGCCGGCAGTAGCCTCAATTGTACCCCAACCCTTTTTATAGATCATGCCTTATTTTTGGCCTCCAGACAAAAGCCATTCCACGCCGAAAATTCTCTCGAGAGGTATTCGACATATAAGGAAAACATTTAGACACGTGGTTATTGTTCTCACAAAGATATGGTAATTTTCTTGCAGGCTAACATAACATTTAAAACCAGCTGTAGGCATTGCGTACTCACACGGTTCGCTAGTTCAAGATGCGAAAACTTGTTCCAGAATTTTCTAGCAGAGTTTGAAGCGGAGTAGCCTGACTTGTTTCACTCAGTAGCAACAATAGGTCAGTGTATATTTGCTGAGATTCTTAATGCGCTCAACAGCACCCCTAAAAAAGAAAAGCATTTTTCATTTATTACTTCGATAAACAAAGTTGACGTGATTTTTCGGCATAGGAAACATGTTGACCATACGCATACATTATACACCTTTCAGTTTGTTTCTGCGGTAAAAGTAACGGACCTAGATTACGCATCTAAACAAGGCACTCTAAAACCGAAAGGACGGTGGTACACGTCAAAATAGCGAGGCGTACTCGAAAATAAAAAAAACACTGATTTCGAGGTTGCCTTGCTGGATAAAGACAAGCCGTGCATTGTAGAATAGAGATAAATGATGCTCCATAAATGTAACAGAGTAAATTCCATAAAAATTAAAGCACAGCCGAAGCCAGAAGGTTGTCCATTGGCTGATGAGATAAGGCAGTAAACGACTGTAAGGTGCGCGCATGCGGTCCTGATAAGCTTAAACCGCTGGTCATGACCAAACCGCGATTTTTTAATGTCTTACTTATTGTTAGATGCGAGAATCTTTGGTAGCTTTAAGTCATCAGTACGCATCCATACAGCAAAACATCAAGTAAGCAGCGCATGCAACGGACTGGTTCACCTGAGTAGAGAATCCTTCTTTGTTGAGGGTGTATTGCATAATTACTGCCAATAGCGTTATAAGTAAAGTAATAGGACAGCATTGGCCTGTGCACGAGAGCACTATGCTGCTGCCACCTTTTAGTCCCCTAATTCCTCTTCCCCAGTGCAGGGTAGCCAACCGGAACCCCTTTTTTGGTTGACATCCCTGCCTTTCCCTCCTCCTCTTTATCTATCTAACAGGACAGCAAGAGCACTCGTCGCTGCGTTTACTGGTATTTTTTTCGGCTTTCTTCACTTCTACTGATCCTTTAGTTTCCCCGCTTCGTTTATTATTCCACACCTAACACCTCCTTTTGGTACTCTGATCGATACTACCTTTTCGTCTTGAAGTGAACCATGTTTCAACACAGAAAAATGGGTTTTCTACCTCGGCTCACGCTATCTTTTTGCGCTGTGGTACTACCGTGCCACAAAAGTACGATTTCTTTTTTTATTTTTCCAGACAACCTTGTAGGGAAAGCCTGCACTGTCGTTGGCCTCAGGTGGCGGGTCGGCACGAACGCAGCGCGTTTAAATCCATATCTCCACTCTGCAATCAAAACAACTCTCCAAAAATTATAATATAAGCGAAGAAATGGTCAAAACTGGGTATGAACGCATGTACCATCGGTGGCAAGAGTAACAGACCCTTCCCCTCCAAGTTCCGGCCCATGCCACTCTACATCGTGGCGCCACCTGACAAAACAGTACTGTTGTCCAGACCGGTACAGTGGGTATGTTGATTTTGCCCCCGATGGTACGTAGGAGCAAAGATCCCATTACCCTGCGAACTTCTCACGCCGTTGTCCATTCTATTAACTACGCGCGAAATGCATTTTCGTGGGTCTTGGAGAAATTTCGTTTCTTTGCTTGTCATCATCGGCCCCCTGGTGGTTCTTAATTTTACGGTCACCGTGAGCCTCGGTGTTTGGAACTGTTGCCGCACTACGCAACACGATGTCGAGGCGGTTAAAGTAAGACGTGATGAAATAACGGCACAGACGCTCTTGCAGAAGCTCGCACCGTAAACTTCCACAGCTACGGTTTAAACGCGCACATAAAAGAGCCGTGGGAGCACCAGGTCTCGCACTCTACAATCGACGGCCGTAAACAATCTGGCGAGGGGTCGTGGCAACGGGCTCACGGCACGCACGTTTTGCAACGTCAGCGATAAAGCACCGCGCTTTTTTTTTTTAATGCTGCGAGGTCTCCTTCGCAAACATGTCTTTCTCGATGTCTGTTTCCGGTCGCTAAGTTTTATTGGTCTTCAAAGAAAAAAGGAAAAAAATAGCCATGCAACTGAACGAATGGCTGTGAGAAAAAAGTTGTATGTGTATGTGCACGGAAGTTGGGCACTTCTTGAACAAGAAAGGATTTATAGCCTACTTTTGGCTGAGGGGGCGTAGCTCCCATGGGCGGGATGAGTTTCCTGAATTTCAGTCGCGGAAAACATGGCAGTCGACACGTTCTTTCAATAAATATTCTTTGAAAACGCCGGTGCGCTTACCCCCACCCATACACGTACACCTTTCTTTTCCTGCCTATATCTACCCTTGGTCGCAAATATGTATATTGGAACTTCTGACACGCGCTGTAACATTGAGGGAATCCAAACAGCTATCACGAAGCAGGCAAGGTGACCAACCCTCGTGAACATATAAAGAAAACAGATAAATTCCCTAACTTCGATTGTACATGTTCGTAGTTTTGCAGTGTCAAGGTGGATCTTCTACTATTTTGTAAACGTTGTATTTCTCTGCACTTCCTGTTTGATTTTGCATAGGCAGTATTTGATTTATTTGAACTAGCCTGGAATTACCAACTTAATGTTTTTCTTAATTACGAAGGTCAATGCACTTAAGATTCAGCCCGAGGAGAAAATATTATCGCGCTTAATCGCTACAGCCAGCTCGTTGGCTTCGGCGTCTGCGGAAATGAAAATATTGCAATCGCTTTTTTAACCTACAGGAGCGCAGCTATTCAAGAGACTGACTTGGACAGTTCATAAGCGCTGTCGAACGCTATATCCTTCCTTGTGCTAAAAGGGGACACTAGATGAGAAAGGTCCCGGCACGCATGAAGTTTGTGAGTTTTGTGACTACTTTTTCTGAAAGCCCCTGAAAGTAAACGGCGTTGGCTGTTAGCTCATCTGCTGCGGAAAAAAACGTTTCCACACATGCACACTTAATGCTTTCGTCGGTGACAGCTATTACCGCTTTTTGGAGTAACACTTGTTACGTACACTTCTGAATGAGCTGTCAAAGTAATTCGAACTAAGCAAAGCGAACTGCCGACATAGAGGCCAACTGGCCAACAAACACACTTAGGCAGAAAAAAGTGCTAGGTTGTCGGTTTCATCAAATCACCAAACTAAAGAAAACGAGGGAGGGGGAGAGGAGAGAAGGGCATAGCTCTACGGAGAAGGTATCAACTATCAAGTGTAATTGTGTATTTAACGAGGAGAGGCTACTCCAAGATAACGGGTCAGGTTTTTCTAGTACAAGGTTTGTCCTTTTTGAGAACGTTCTACAGCTAGGATGCCGCTAGAGGCTTTAATGCAGTAGAAATGTGTCTGTGGCAATGACACAACCAGTATGACACACTGGTTTCTGTCATTTTTTTCTTTCTCGACTTCTTTAGAAAAAGAAATCTGCGTAGAAACCACGCTTTCACCTCAGCTGAAGTCTTCGAGATTAGGTCTAGCTGCATGCCTAGGCTAACGGCAAGCTGAATGTGTTGCTTCAAAATTTATGACACCGCACAGTTCTGCTCATATCATTTTTTTCTCATTCACGCACACACACCCGCAAGTTATACGCCTTGTATTAGTTCGTTGAGAATATTTCGAAGTGAATGTGGCCTAGCTCTCTTGTACGGAGAAATTCTGAAACTAATATGCACAGTACACTGCAACAAATGTTAAAATGTGCAGTTTTTAAGAGCGTTAGCTCTTACTCATCACGTTTAGATATTTCGTGAGGTCTGCTACCACCCTGAGATCACAGCGGCTTCTGTGACAGTAACTAGGAAACAGCACATCTCGCATTGAGACTTGTAGCGTCATCTACAATAGAACTGTAGAAACAACCACCTGCTAGGTGCCAATGACGACGTCATGGTCCAATGCGGTAGATAAAGGTGGAAATATGTGAGTGTGACGTCAAACGACAAAATGGCAGCATAGTTTAGGTTTTTCGAATTAAAGGTGGCGGCCATTCAAATTAAAGCTGGTAGAAGGAAGACAAAGTTTAGTGCTGTATTAAGTAAAAAGTTAATGTGACGCACAATGTTACAACCAGCTGTAACGATGTATCACACATTGCGATATTAGACGAAATAGTTCCTTATTAAGCGCACGAACTTTTCTGCACATGGGCGAGCAACAAAGGCAATCACCCCGCGACACCCAGAAAAGGAAAATCAAACTCTAGTAGCCTTAAATAGATTTCACACGAAGGAGAGTATATTTCTCATAAAAGTAAAATACTGTGATTAAAACGTAAGCCTCTTATTTATTAAAGAAAAACTGCTGGTCTTATGTAGAATGTTCGGCATAATATGAAGTTCCCGCATGGCGCCAATTTAGATTTACCCTAGGCGTCAACAACCCATTGTCAAAAGACGTTCTTCCATGCGACACAAAATTGAAGCAAACAAATTGTTACGAACAGACTTCAAAATATGAGCAGAACTCTCGGATGAAAATTGAAAGCTGACCTCGGCAAGAGACAAGCAGAATGCTTCCGGAGCGTGTTCGCAGTTTGCATGCCCAGTTTTGACACGCTACACAGGGGAGGACACGTGTCTCGCGCTTGGCATCTGTTTGGCAGAAATGTAAGAGCGACGTTGACCCACGCCCCCGGGGCTTTGTCATGTGTGCCGACGCGCTGGGAAGTTTGGAAAAGCTGGACGCCCCTCAAGGCTGAAGTTCGACGGCTCCCAATACAAAGTGTCAAGCGCGTCACTGGAGCTCCGCTGAAAAGATGAACCAAAGTGTCGCATCCCTAAGAAGGCTTTCAGTTGGGAAAGGAGGAGAGCACTGTGACAGCTAACTCCATTATCAGCGAGGAAAGCTTGCGTTGTCGGGTCACAGGAATTTTTTGACGTCACTCAACTAAACGGCTCGAGGCGTCATTAAGGATATTGCTAAGGCGCGTCTAATGAACTGATCTTGTAGCCAAAAATAGCATCCTTCATGAAGCCTTTTTCGTTGCACGGCCAAGATAACCGACAAGATTACATGGCTTTTAAGAGACAAACGCCGACTTAATGTAATATAAACAAAAATTAGCAGCATTATTTGTTCTTTTTTTTAATCTAAACTTGGTTTGTATTCTCCGTACCGAGCGCTATAAATTTAAGAACAAAGGAGCTTCAGTTTCTTTGTGCCTCCCATGCATAACCTCTGTTCAGAAAGTATTGAGTTAGTCTCGTGGTGGTCGACTATATCCTATAGAATTTAGACGTGTGTGGGCTGATTTAAATAATTTTCGACGCATTACAACGATATTGATGCACGAAGTGCTTTTACAATAACTTTGTTCTTTATTCCTGAAAGCGAAAGCGTTTTCAAACAAGGCTAGTCGCGCTTGTCCGTGAACGTCTGGAACTGCGCAGTAGTCAATGCACCCTTAATGTAAGCCAGTCAATTTATACAATGGCTTTTTATTTGTACGTGAGTACGGTGGCGATTAACTACAATAATGTATTTTCAGTATGCGGTATCCACACGACGGTAGACAATTCTGGCGTGAAATTTAAAAAAAGCATGTGAGGCCTTCCTTTTTTTAAAAGCTCATGAACCAGATGTTTGTTTTTATCAGGCCTTCGGCGATAAATAGCAGTGACAACCACTACCATCTGCGTAAACAGACAGCCGAATAGGGCCTCTTCAGGACTAAAATTTCATCCCTCTTAGATGTTCCCACTCTGTCTTCGATGATATAAAGACAAACAATAGTTGGGCGCGAGGGCACCTTTGCCGAAGCTTGCTTCGAAAGCATCATGCTGCGTATACCGTGCAAATCTCTTTCTATTATGTAACCGGCAATGTTTCTGCGAAAATGTTTCTGAGGCTACCAAAAGGCTCAAAAACTGCACCTAAATGTCGCTACTTTTTGTCAATATTAAAGCAAAGGAACCAAAGCAGAAGAGTAAGGGCCACTCTTTTTTCCTTTCGCAATGTCACTAAAAGCAGTGCTCCGCTGCCGACCTACTTGGAGCCATCTACACCTTCCCTTTCTTCAGCGCAGGAGATGTTCGTTTACCAAGTGTAGTTTCTTTGTTTTCCATCTTGACACTTCTCACTCACTCTACACAGCGCAGCAGGCCCTAGAGGCATAAACAAGGCGACTCTCACTCCTCTGAACTGCACAGTTTTTTTTTGTTTATCCTTCCAAGCATGGCATGGAAGTCGGAAGTCTGAGTATTTTCATCAGAAATATAAAATGTGTTTCCTGTATTAGGTGATAACTGCAGTTCTTTCCCTTTTTTTTTACTTACAAGTATTCGGAAGTTCTCTTCCAACTTCAAGTAGTGCTTACGCAGGAATAAAATAAAAACGACTTCGAAAGCATTGCTTAAGTTTTGGCAGATATGAGGGTGCTCGCGGTTAAAAAGAAAGCGTGGGTGAAAAACTGGCCTCAGATAGTTTCAGTTAAGATATGATGGCATTATCGGTAGACCAAAGCCTTCTATATTGAATAAAAAATGTGTTACCCAGTAATGTAAGCATATGTGTGATTCAGTCGTATGCATTCCTTGGCGAGTTGCTTCATATCAGTTACGGGTGGATAGGTTGCGTGGCACAGAAAATCTGGGTTTCCAAGTTTTCATGCTGTCAAACCAACAAAGGCCGGAGTGTGGCGCCGCTTACGAAGAAATCCTAGTCTCTGCAACAAAACGAACTTTAAGTGGCTATAAAAATGAAAACTAAAGGTTGGTCGGTAACTGCAACTTTAAGCCTCATAACTGATCAATTAGTGAGTGTTTTAATGACTTCTTGCCTGCCTAGACGCCTTAAATAGCGCGACAGTTAATACAGGAAAAAAATTCAATTGCAGACACGTTTTAAGAATGGCGCTACAGGGATCCACCAAACTCAATTAGCACAAAGAAAGAGAGCGTATGGAATGGTGCGAAAGTTGCAGAATCCTTAGTTCATTGTCCTAAAAAACAAATGGGAAGGTCAAAGAAGGTTTCTTTGCCCAAAAAAAGGCAAGCAAGAAAGCTGTGACGAATCTCGTGACAGTTTTCTACGAGATAAACAACTTACGTGAAGCACTCGGTGGAACTGCAGAACCCATATTCGCACATATCAGGCCAGGCGGGGCTGAACGTGATGTATCTTTGAAAATAGATGTTTTCATCAATGCATGAATTTTGACGAAGGCCAGTCTTCCTGAAGAGTTTGTTTTTTGTGAATAAAGCATTGATCTTCGACGAGACAGAAGACTCGTAAAAGGTGCACTCTATGTTTCATGATAGTGCTTAAACGAACGAACATCGATGCACGAACGTTAATTTTAGTGTACCCTCCAGAGCACCGTTCATTTGCTTTCTTCGCGAACTGCACATCACCACTGTAGGTAGGCTAAATATCTAAGTCTAAAGAGAGTGACGGGTAATGAAGTTGAAATAATAGCAATTGATAGAAAAGATTGTCGCAAGTAGCATCCGAGTAAACATGAAACAGCAGGCAAGAAAAAAGTGAAATTGCAAGTTTAAGCAATTTTTTCTGTTTTTTCGAGTTACATTGCTTACACATATAATGTCCTGTAGCATATACTATATAGCGGGTAGACAGCCCGCATAGCTTTCCGTAGGGAAACTTATAAACTCCCAATCAGGAAGGATGTCTGGCTGGAGGACACGATCTGTTAATTACTATGCACCGTGTGTTTATAGGAGCTATTAAAGGCCCGGATTTAGGCGAGTTGGAGATAAAAGTTAATGCAGAATACCTTAGTAATTTTCGATTTGCTGATGACAATGTCTTGGTAAGTTACTCAGTGCATGAATTGCAGTTCATTATCGAGAACATGGACAGGCATAAGGGAACGCTGGGTTCCGTAATCAATAAGCTCAAATCTAAAGTGTTATGCATAGCTTCACAACGGTACAATGGTTTTCTGTAGCTACGAAGCATTCGAAGTTATGAGGTAGTTCTTCTACTTAGGGCAGGCAGGAACCACTGACCCGGACCGCGAAAGAGAAATAACAGAGGAAGCAAAAATTGGGTGGACTGTATTTGACAGGTACTTTCTAGACATTTATAGAAACTTACCAGTATCCCAGTAGCTTGTCAATATTTAAAGAGACACTGTGCTCGTCTATCTATTACGAAATATATTAGATATTTTGATTTTTTTGCTGTTAGCTCTACGTTCGTTCGTTTTTTTGCTTGCTTATTTGATTGTCATTGAGACCCACGGCCACAGAAAAAAAAACGCCGCCAGCCTTTGAAAGTCACAGAACCGCACCAGAACTGTTCTTGAAAAGAGAAAAAAGCGGCTTCCAAAGATAAAGGCAGTCTCATGCATGAAGAGTATCATGAGAAACTTGGCGTCATTGCACTCAGAGTTGATCGTTCTCGCCGTTGGCATTGAACACTGCAAAAGCGGAGATTGCTAATGATAGCGCAGGAAATGCTGCGCATGCAAAGCGTACATTTTAACAGTTCTTTTTGCATGGTGACATTTCTGTGCGCAAACCTAAAATGAAGCCAGCGCAAGAAAAACTTTTCTGTGTTGTCGCTATTGTCCTTTCTTTTTTTTTTTTGTACAGTAAAAGCAACAAGAACGCTTACAGTAGACAGCCGTGTGCTGAAATAATTTAAATTTTAGTAATTTTCGTGGAATGGAAACCTGCGTTCTGCCACAGCGGGTTACAATAATTGGGCATTAACAATAATTTACTAATGTTCTCGCACGCGGCATATATCTTCTGACACATGGGAAAAAAAATGGAGCGGACACTTAGGCTGCGCCTGAAAAACACAACGCGATAGCGTTAATGAGTTAAATTCCATACATGCAGACTTTGTCTTTCTCCACTTAACATTCATACATCCCTGGGAGCCCTCATACCACTCCTGGCGCAGTGGTGCAGCGGTTAAGCGATGCACCACTGCCTCGGGATGGCAGGTGCTGCCACCGGTGGGACTTGTGCGAACCATGTTGCTTTTCCCGGGAAACCTAACGCGAACAATCATTGGTTTAAATGCCACCTGTCGCCGCAGTGTCCAGTTTCCTCACAATCCGGAGGGCAGGTTGTGATGGCGCCACAATTAAGGTCACGCGACCTAGGTGGCCCAGCTGCCTCCTTGATTCCTTCGCTGAGGATTTTTCATGAATTTTTCGTTCACAGTCAACGTCACCCCGAGGACGTCGATGTCGATGTCGACGACGCCGACGACGACGATACCCGATTTTGTTTGACACGAGCTCCTTAACGCTATCGCGTTAACCATAAAAAGGAGAAAGGGTAAGAGCCTACTTCTTACCGACGAGTACGCTTTTACCGACGGTGTGCATGTTCCTACCACTACGCAGTTAAACTTATCAAAACAAGAAGGAAACCTGCTGTACTACCCGTCGAGCTTGTTCCACACGAAAATGCAATTCTCTGATTACATCCTAACCTTGTACAGCAAGCGGCTGCATTCTTTAGAATATACGCATCAACGCTTTCAATTTCAAGGCAACGCCTACGATTCAAAACCCCGCAGAGGATAGTGACGCTTCGGCACGAAAATGAAATGAATGGGGCGTCCTTTTATTCTAACATATTTCGCAACAATTCTGACAAGTCTGTCAACTGCTTTCTCCTTCCCCGATGTCGAAACACGCAGACGATCGTGATGCGTGCACTTCTTGCGCATGTGCTTGTTTTTTGCAAAAAAAAAAAAGAGAAACCTTTCGAGTGCCGCCTGACAAGCTGCTCGGCGAAAATATACTCCTGCTCGGTCTCCCTTCGCCTTTTTTCACATAAAAAACATTCTTTACATTAAAATGTCAACGCACAGGCCAGCGGTAATGTGGAAATAGCATCTATGAAAGTTCTAGTGGCAGGCTTCACCTCGCTTTCTTATGTTGTCAGGTTCCTGCTGTGTTTTACAATAGTACTTAGTGCATTGTAAACGTACAAGAAATTAACGAAGCGTACACGACTGTTGCCTTCCGCTTTTCTAGTTTTCGCTTCCTCTCTGCGCAGTTTGCACAATTCGCCTTACACCTTCACAACCCGTCCTAAAAGACTAGGACGGAATTATACTGCACCAGCAGGTTTTTATATAAAATTTTTTCGAAAGAGGCGAAATGCAAAAACTGCCCCATGCTATAAGACATTAGCGCTGTTTAAGCAATTCCAGATGTCCTAAATTAATCCGCAGCCCTACACACCAGATTAGAGCAGAAAGTTAGGCGAGTTGGTTTGAGTGCATTGTGGAAAAAGCGCGTAAAGACGAAGACGGAACGCAGAGAGGAAGAGCTCTCCTTCATAGGCCAGATATTTTCATAAGTATTTGAGTTTTCACCTAAAAATGTTATTATTTGCATGAAACAAAGCAGGATCAAACAAAGAACGTTCGTGGGCATCAACTGAAAAATTATTCAGAAAAAGTTGTGGATGAGGGAGTTTTCGGAAGAAGCGTATTGTGTGAATTGTTACGGCCTCCCAATGCATTCAGGAGTTATACATCTTAACAGTTCTTACAACTTGGTTCTGTCGCATGCTCAAAAGTGCTTAATAATGCACGCTTTATAGACAGCCATGTGTGGCAAGTATAACATTGCTTTTAACGTATATGAAAAATACTGCAGGATGTCTCACGGAGAGACCTCGGGCAGCAGACATGACAGCTCCCATCCCATGCTTTATTGAATTCACATCATCGTTATTTTATCAGTTTAGCAACGAATACAATCTTATGTGTACACAGGTTGTGTGCTCAAAGGCCCATATAATCGATAATTTGAACAATGTTTTATCAGTCCACTTAGAACATTTGTGAACACATCCAAGTTGCTGCAGTCCAGTATTACTGAACCAGCGGTCAAGCATGTCTTGGAAAATATGGCGCCAGATGTAGGCACACGACAAGCGCGCGCGTTTCGAAAAGAAATTGATGCATGCTCCTAGGCTTCCTTGGGGCGGCTTGGTGATAAACTTTCCCGCGTCGACTCCAGTTTTCTTGCAGCTCGTCTCATTATTAAAGTCGGATAAAAAAAACTATTTTCATTTCGGCAAGGACTCATCGAGATATGAGCGACGACGACGAAACAACCTGTCTTCATCCTCGAGCAGTGCGTAAAAAATGAACAGATGAAACGAGGCAGTGCTAGCATGCCTTTCGTTTACGCGTAGACTGTGTTATAGTCACACAAGAATAGAGGGCCAGGATTCGCGTTTCTGCGCTTAATGAAGCTCGTCGTTATTGCTGATGGCGATCTCACTCAAGAAACTAGACCAGGGAGAATAAGAGTAGATAAGAGTGCGAAGGAGGTGCTCGTCTCGTCTTGAACACCGCAGTCTTGTTAACACGGCGCCATTCTAATGCGCAGAAATTTGACGTGACATTAGAAACAATATATCAGTTTTTCAGAAAGTTAAGTAGGTTTCGTTCAACCTATTCTTCTATTTGCAGCAGCACTTGTGCTAATACAGCCATTGCTTCTTGTGCATGATTTTCGTCTGCGTCTCACAAGCATAGGTATATGAAAAATAACCTTAACTCGATTAGAGATGGCCATTCATGAGAGAAGAACTATTCTTGATCGTGCGATTATAAAGAGGCACACGGCCGGAAAACCTGGGCGCTTGATGTTAACTGTGGAATAGCAAATGTTTGATAAGAAGCTTAGGCTGAATAAAAAAGTGGACAGGGTCGAAATAGCTGGTTATTATAGTTTATAGTTACGGTACTGCAGACATCTGCTCCCGTGAAATTAAGTTAGAGCCAAGAAGACAGCGAGAACGAAATTTTTATCGAGACGAAATAGATGGCGCTTGTTTGCGAACGGCCTTGATTGTGCTCACTATGATGTGTTTAGACAGGGCATACTTTTGCAGCGAATTCAAAAGAAGATACACTCGCCAAAGTTAGCAGAAAGAAACACACTGATGTTTGCCTCCTATGGGCTCGTGGACTGTACACCTAACCCGAACGGAGAGTCTCTGAGTACAGGAACTGTAATAAGGCAATTTTTTTTTTGAACGTAAAAGGATCACAGCAGATTACACACCGGGTGCAGATCATAATCAGGAAATTGCTGTAATTGAGCCCTGAGCCTTATTTATACCCATCACAACTCAAGATCACGGCTAGCAACTGCATGCAATTGTCTTCATCATGTTGCATGTGACATCAATGGGAAATGTTTTGGAGGAGAAATGTTGCTCTGTAACGCAAAAACCATTGTGTATTACTGATCCCAACGAGAAATATTTATTTTAGTGCCGAGATTTCGCACCTAGATTCTGCTAGACTCTACCTATTTTCTTTAACACGCGTTTTATTTTCACATCGTTTGGTCGATATCGCTAAATCTTACGCATCCACCTGAGTTTGGCTTCTATATTCCTTCCATTTCTGCGTGTCCTTGCTAGAATTCTTCCTTTCTATCCACTTCGTCTCAGCTAGTGCCTTTTTATTTCAATGCCAGTCACGTGTCCTACTTCGCATCGGCATCACTTGCGACGCCTTTGTTCGTTGACTCTTCGCCCTGCGGCTCCACTTATGAGGAACCGTAGTATACCTGATAGCACATGCGGATCGGTCACCACTTGTTAACCGCGTTACTAAAATAGTGACTCGAAGTAACAAACACTGCACGCGGTACTTTTAGCCCATAGCTAGTAACTAAACTAGCTGAAAACCATTTCTGCTTTTCGAGCTTGTGCGTCTTCGGAGCATTTCGTTTACAGCATACCACACCAACCTTAGAGCTTTGATTATCAGTAACGAAGAAAAGCGGTTAAATAGGAGTAAAGTATTAACAAACATAAGTGTGTTTCAGGCTGATGGTAAGAGATGAAAAACTTTTTTTATTTCTTGGTTACCAGCCTAGGATGAGTAACAAAGGCGTGGAAAAACTACATGCAAGCAAAATATAGCCTTACAGTTTGGTTTACGACCGGTTTCGCTTGTGTACATATTTATTCTTTCATTGCCCGTTTTCATGGCCCCATTAGAGCTCGAACTGGCAAAGGAAGCACGAACAACTGAGTAAAGGTGCTAACCCTGACGCTGCAAAGGCCATATAGGCCTACTGATGATCTGAAAGCCCGTAATGGAACCAAGAATAATGGGCACAGGGCTTCTAAGACACGGCATTTGTGCTTGGTCTCTCAATGGCGTTCTGTTGTTCCCTTTTCTTTTTCTTTCCGGAATGTTCGACAGCCTGAGAGAATATTATATAAATTGAGCGAGAGAAGCAAGGAATACGTCTGTTAGCTGAAATGATTCGGCGCTTCTGCTGTCTTAGCACCGAAGGACTTGTAGAGCTTCCTTGTGGCACAAACGAAATAAAGAAAATGCAGCTAATCAGGAAAAAAAATAAAGGAGGGAAACTGGACAGAAAACCTTCGCAAGACGAACAGGCGAGTGAGCAAAAAGGCTGAGCAAGTAGATAAAGCCGATGACACGGAAATCGCTCGCCAACAGACGTTGCAAGGCCTTAGCAACTGGGTTGCGGCAGATCGTAAACCTCTGCAACGAGCAACTTGCACTAAACTACACGCCCGGTCTGGCTGCTGTAATACTTCTGTGTTTTTTTTTGCTTTTCTCCGCAGTTAACAGTCATTTTATTTTTTTTTTCGTTCTTCTTTTTTGGCTCTACGTGTACCACGCACTCTACTCGAACGAAATGAATCGATTTATTTCCAAAGGTTAAGTTCATACCAAAACCTTCAAGGGCTGTGTAAATTGCATTGGTGGAGGAGAAAGCAGTTTAAATGAATGTGCCCTAAGCAGGAACGATGTACATCCTATAAATATGCACTGTTCCCTTAACTTTACACTTTAAGTGGGCGTCCCTAGATGTCATGCACCTTGGCAGAACAAAGGTGGCACTTTAGTAGTGCACCATAGTGCAGCTGTTTCGGAGCGTAGTGCAATGGAATGTTGTGTAGTGTAGCCAACTGTAATGTAGGCAATGTAGTGTATGTTTTTGGGTCGGGGTTTCTGTTTAATAAAATATTGTCGTTCATAGCGTGTTTTGAGATCGCAAAGCTATAATTCAAAAAGATGAGCTATTTAACTGGTAAAGAATGCCGTAAACACAAAATATTATAGACGATAAGTGCGACTGACGCAGCAGGGTATTCATTAGCATTATTGTTCCCTCCGGACAACCCAGCTGTTGCCGATGACGAGTTCGTGCGAGTGTGTGGCGTGATCCAGTCTGTCCATCACTGTGTGACGCATCGTACCCCCCTTTACTTTCCCGATCTAATCCAGCAACCACAGAGCGACAGCCGTGCTCCTCTGCACTAACGCGGCCATTTATGCATGTCGGTATTGCATGGCAGGATTGAACAGCGCACACAGGACGAGGACACAAGGAGAGAAACGACGGCGCTCGTGTCTCGTCGTTTCTGTCCTTGTGTACTCGTCCTGTGTGCGCTGTTCAATCCTCTACACTCTCCTCCACCCGCCGCCTTCCACTGTCTCTTCTTCCCTCTCCCTCCTCTTCGCTGAAAGTAGGGAGGGATATTTTCCTCTCTCCACTTTCGTTCTCCACTCCGTTTCGTTTTTTTGTTCGTTCGAAGCCCGTTGCCTCGAGGGGGAGTTTCCTCTCCCCACTTTGCCACCTGCCAACCGAAAACTCGGACGGATGGACGGGCAGGTCTTCCCGACATATAAGTTCTAATGCTAACGCATTAAAACGCTTCGTAGATTTTATTGAAAGCAGGCTAGATTTACCGAGAGTTGGAGACGGAGCAGTTGCGATATATGAAGAATTTAATCCCTAAGCATATGACGAAATACCAAAGCCAAGAGGAGAACACAATCGCGCTTTTTTCTGTTTTGCTTTGTTTTTGCCTACACGGTTACCATAATTACTTATACTAAGAGGCTATCAAAAAAGCCATTCGAGATGTGTGAAACATACCTCTCTTTGAGAGAGCGGATGCACTAAGAAGAATTTTGCAGTATGCATACAATCTATATGGAAGCAACAAACACGAATTTTGAAGAAAATGCATAAGAACTTACGAAGACTACAACATTGCCCCTTCAACGGCTAAGTATACGAACTTTGTACCAGTTTCTCCTTGCTTGAGCGTGCTTTACAAAATCCACGCAGACTAAATGCCTAAACTGACATTCCTGGCCAATAAATGGAATCAGTAGTAGGAAATAATTCAGCAACAGAACCTCTTCACTGTTAGTGAGACAAATATTTTCTTCCGTTCATGGTTGGTGTTATAATTATTTTCTTCGTTTCCTGCGACTTTTGGTGCATAATTTTTCTCGCAATTCACTGGCAGTTTTTTCTCCTGCTGTCGCTTTGTATTCTTCTTTATTTTTGAGCCTGCATTTCGCGAATACTTTTGTCACTTCCTCTGCATCATTTATCTTGTATGTATAACTTGGATTGTAGTTGCTAAAATGCGTAATTTCTCTGTCGTTCATTTTCTCGGACGAACGACTTTTGTCTGGTGTGGACAAGAAATTCTGTTTGTCTTTCGCTGATTTCATAGCTTGCTTTAGTTCAGCCGAATTGAAGGTTTTCTTCGCCCGCCTTCATAGGCTGCTTAATCCTTTTTCATAATTTTCAGTGCTAACGTGTCTTAAAAATATGAGCAGCATTCCCTAGTATGGTGCGTGTGCAGTTAATGCAGGGATTTCAGATCCACCAGCTTCATTGATTTCGATTGCTGGTTTATGAGTTCTTGAGAATAGGAAGCGCGCAAACAGCTAATATCTCAGAGCACAAATCCTATTATTGCATACTGCAATTCGAAGCTCTGATTCACCGTTAACAAAGCGCGAGCTGCTTTGTAACACAAATAACAAATGCTCTAGTCTAACGCGGCAAACATTGCTCCTGACAGCGCATGCGCAACTGCTTTATTAGCGCTTAAAATATGGCGGCACGCGAGGATAGATGGTCATTGCTGGCAGTGTTCTCTACGCAGTCAGCGCATATCTTATAGAAAAAAAATTTCTTTCCTTTTTTCATGCCTATGTTAGTACCACGGATTTCAAAGTGTACTTCACAAAAGCCAGGCTAGCTTTCATCGCAAAAAACTAAAATATTCTGAAATTATGTCCTTTGTGACGTTGCGAAACTTGAAATAGCAGTGCATTACCTATCTGCACAAAAATGCATCAAAGAGTATTTGCTCTCAGGTTTTGGGAAAAATTAAACAAAAAGTACAGAATTCTAGATGAAAAATTTGCAATTGGATCCTGCCTTTGTGTTTCGTGAAAAAGAAAAACACGGTGCGCTAAGTGAATAGAATCTGTGGGCAAATTTCTGTCTCTGCATCCATCTTGGTACTTTCAAACGACGTGCACAAAAAGAGATGTGGATTTAAGTCCAAATATGATGCCTTTTGCCACCCTATTAGTCTCCTTTCACGGGCTTTTTCCAAAGTCTTCAAAGAAGGCTCCTTCTTCTGAACTTACTGTTTTGATTCCTTTCTTTCTTTAATGTCCAAATGCTATCGTTCATTCAACGAAGAGTGCCCTAAATGTTTTTTCAGGGCACGGAAAAGCACGAAAATGGTACATACCGGATCGCCCTCAGTGTTGATATTGACGTTTTTTTTATTGTGCATATTCAAAAGTAATAGCCTCACTCACATATGTTCTGCCAGGAATGACGGTCCGACTGTATTAAAAGCTTCAGTAGAAACGTGCAAACTTGTGCACAAGAAATAATTTTCAAAAACATTAGCATACAAGTATGTTTATGTGCGTAGAAGACTTGTTGTGCATGCAGCAGCTGTGCACTTGCCACTCGAGTCTTTTCGTCGTACAAATGAGCAGGTTTGGGTGAAAAACGATTCTGGTGACAACAAATATTGAGTTTAAATAAAAAGTCAGGTTATTTTATCGCTCAGCTACTTAAATCATGAATGGGTTGCACCTCAGTCGCCGTTCTATTGCGAAAGTAGATTGGACGAAGTATGGTCTAATCACTAAGCGACGTTAAAAACTATTGGTGTTAAAAAATTTCTGTCAATGTCGTTGTACAGAATGCTACTCATCTGCGCTCCATTGTAGACGTACATTAGTGACCGATTGTCTTTGATTAGGCACTGATTATTTCAGTACAGTTCAAGCTGACAAAGGCGTACTTCTTCCTTTTTTTGTTCTATCTAATATTTTAGTGCGGCTGTATCTAAGGTTTCTCGCTTACCGCCTGCCTAGACTGAACCGGTGTGTTTTCACTGCGTGAAATAAACTCAGCTTGCAAAATGCCTTAAAAATAAAATTTTGTCGTGGCCTCATTTACAGCTGTTGTTGTGGAAGTATGCGGAATTTAAACAGGATTGCGGGCTGGTGTCATTTTTGTTGCTAGGACGAGAAAAAAACGCATTTGTATCGATCCCGTGATCGCAGCACAGTGCAAAAGCCGCATAAATAAATTGCGCATCTCTGCGTTTTCCCCTCTCCTTTTTCCAAACACGACTACGCCACTCATCTAAAATTAAAAAAAAAAGGAAAACACCAACAAGGAGTTCCGCGAAACCACTTAATACCGACATCACTCCCTCCCTTGAACGCTCCACCTGCTAGCTCGCTGCTAGATCACTCATTATACGATTAACCTTGGGGCGTAATTTTCAAGAGGCACTTGTAACCGCAGGTCTAGTTTTACTTCTTGCGGGGCTGAAGACGAAGCATGACTAACCTTGGATATGCCACAACGCACCCTACTACCTATTTGGCACAAATATGTATTATTGATAAAAACTCTGCTACTAAGCAATGGCAGTTTTCGCGAAAGATTCTAGTCACCGAACCTGAGGAAGAATCAACGAAAAAAAAACAGCGAGACAAACAAGCCTGAAACTTTAAAGGAAGGCAGCCATCACCTTCGACAAATTTCTCAGCTCTGCTGGCTCCGTGTGAAATCTGCGGCATTCCGTTTAATACCTTCATTAAAAGTCGCTGTGCGAAAGCCTACACTTCCGTCCAAGTCTGAACCTTCGCGCTGTCCTCGCTTTCAACTCAAGACCTTTATGTGCGCGCGAAACGAAAGCAGGAGAATGTGCCCCGTCCGTCTGTATTACGCCCAGACAACTCTATGGAGATTATTTTTTTATTTTGTATACGCAAAGATGATCTTTCACATGTCAGCATGTACCGAGTGCAGAAGGAGGGAAGAAGAGAGAGAGAGAGAATGAAGAGCCCATACTTGGCGTCAGTGCCTCCTTGCACGTGCCACCATAAAGCTGTTGTGCGCGCGGAAAAACCGCCCCCTCATATGCCGGCTGGTCTGTGCAGCACTGCGTAATTTTGAGCGGGTGATTAAAAGCTGTGGTTTCGCACCCGCAAGGCTGCACGTGGGTGCATGTCCATGTGCGCGTGTGCGTATGATCTTCCTTCGCGGGGCTTAGGTTCATCGCTTAGTGGTGCCGGGTCCTTTGTGCGCACCACGGGTCTCGCTGTCATTGTGCGAGCGCTCGAGGAGCTGTCTAGGCCTGTTCTATTTGTGGAGTCTCCCTACCTCACCCTATAAGCGCCTCGCCTTTAATAACCCCGGCTATAGCATAAATGAGCGTGAAGCCGGCATGCAGGAGGGAAAAAACCTTGATATGGTCGAGTATAAAATTCACAAGTCCGGTGTATGGCACAGCATCGAATTGCCTAATTTCTGTAATAGACTAAGGCGCGGTCACACCATTAGCTCATATTATTGTTGACAGAAACGACAATTATATTTGTCATTGCTGCCAACATTAACATAATCTAAAGGTGTGGTCGCACTTTAGTTACAAACGAATGCCACAGCACGGCTGCCGTCTAGAATTATGCGTAGTATGAGCGCTAGTACTAGTGCACTATTTCATTTCGACCAGGAAGACACACCTTATGTAAAAGTCATACCAGCTTTGTTTGAATTGTTTTGTGATTTGCATCAGGCCCTTTCTGCGTATCAAGATTGTTTGCGGCTTTTTTAGGAGGCTACCTACGCTCCCGAGGCAGCGTATACGCAACTCTCTACCTGTATTAGATGCCTACGAAATGCGTGGGGCAGATGCGACCCTTGCATCTCATAAAATCATTCTGCAGCCTTGAAATAAAGGCAGCATTATAATATCCCTAGTGTTACTTAAGTAGATTTGGAAAATACAATCAAATCGAAGAATATAACTGTCGTGTGAAAACTGTACGTGTGAAATCCACACAGATAAGGCGCCGAGCAACTATATCCGCAGTGGGATTTTTCAAGCGCTAGCCTCCTCCAAGATCAAAACCTATATCCATACGCTCGTGACGGGCGCGTGTGCGATCTGTTGCATCCACCGTCAATCTGTACCACGGCCTTCGTCTTAGGTTCGCTCTGCAGTATACTGCACGTTACGTGTCTGTCGACGATGATATGGCGACAGAGCTTAGATGTTAAAACTTAAACGCAGCTGAAATGCGTGCTACAGGGTTGGAAGGTTTGCGGCTGGCAGGACTGATCAGTAAGATTTGATAGAAAGCCTTTTTTATCTTCATTAAATTAGTGCTCTTTGTCGGCTAAATGCTCTTAGAATTGGCATGTGATGGTCTAGAATAAATAATAAGTGAAAACCCGAGTGCAGTATTCTGCGACAGGAAACCCCTATGATGTTTAAAACATGATCAAACAAAACTTCACGCAAGTACTAAAAATGAGATATTCTTGGATCTTAAGAATGCAACGCCAAAGCTCTTACGGCTGTAGATGAATTTTCACATCGAAAAAAAAAAACGACCTCTTTCATTGCAAGTGTAAACAGAATACCGAGAGAGAGAGAGAGAGAGAAGAAATAGCCAAGGGCAGGTGAGAGTGAAAAGAGAGACCAGAAGCGGAAAACTTTTGCCGGGTGTATTTCGAAGGCAGACATTTATGCAAATTCTTGTCCCACCTGCTCTACATGAAGGCGCGTCTGTCGCGGGCTCTGGGAGCGGTGCTTTGTTCCCTAACGTCGCATTTTCTACCCTCAGCGCAACACGAGGTGCGACAAAGCAGCAGTTTAAAGGGTGAGAAATAGGTGTGGCCGCAAAATAGTGGAAAAGGGAAGGAGGATTTTCGGGTAAAGTCACTACGTGTACACCCTCCATTCGCGCCTCTATGCGTGCGGTGCACGTGTCGTCATGCAGAACAGCCGCTGCGAGGATTGGGGATGCGGGGAGATGAATGATGCCAGAGGAGGAAACGAATATAAAGAATAGCGGCCCGTCGCGGGAACCAAAATGGTTGAAATATGGGAAGCGGAAGGAGCAGGGCCAGGTGCGAAGCGCTGCTTTGAAAATGAAAAAAAAAGGGAAACTACGTGATTTAGAGGTGGGCAGCGGCGTATTCGTCTCAACTACAATTTTGCCGCTGTAGAGGTGTCAAATTGTCAACGTTGTGAAATATGAGTGGAGTTTTCTTTATTTTCCATGCGCAAACGATGCACGCTTTTGTCGTTGTTCTGACGCGAAACCACTTTTGATTCAGAAGCAAATGTCGGGCACTTTGTATTAGTTATCATTAGCGTAACTGAAACACTTTGTAGATCGATGCGGTCATTAAAGTGCGTTTCTTGTGTTTTTAAAGGTACATGAACAATTTAAAGTAAGTTTTCGCTTTCAAGGTTCGCTCATAAACTTAATATTAGTTGTGAAACCTAGGTTCTTCGAACGTACAGTTACAGTCTTGGTCACTCTAAACACTTTAGTTGCCAAAGTGTCTCGTAAATTTTAACTTGCATATCCAGGCTTCTAAATATATTTCCATGATTTGTTCTAAGAAAAAAATAGTTAATTGTAAATTGTTGGGCTTAACGTCCCGAAACTACATATCGGCTGTGACGGACGCCCTAGTGGATCGCTTCGTATTATTTAGACCACCTGAAGCCAGAAACACAGTAACGTACTCTCAGAAGACGCTGATTTTTCACAGAACGTTTCTGAGTAAATAATTGTTCTTGAGGCTAGCTCCACAAATATAGAACAACAGGCGCGTAGCATTAAATCTAGATTTTTACGTTGCCGAAACTGCACTTCTTAGTAGGCTACGACAACATGAGAAGTAGGGAAAAAACACCTACGTTGCTTCATGGCTGGTTGGCTCTCCCCTAATCAGCAAGACAAGATTTACACTTGAATGACTAGCAACAGGAAGAGGAAGCCAAAAGTGCGGACTTTTTAGTGTGAAAACATTATATAGTTACGTCGCGTAAGCAAAAAATGTCCGCAAATTTTGTCCCCACGATTACGTCGTTCTGTCGAGATAAATGTGCAAAAGGTTGATTATGTTAGGTAGTGCGGGAGTAGGCCTTGAAATTGGAAAAGTTTGGTTGATGAATTATATTTAGTTCATTAATTAAACTGAATTATTGAAAATAAATGCTGTGTTTGAAGCACGTTTTGTGTGATAGATTCGATGAAAAATGATGGAACTGCGCGAGAAAGCTTACTTTGTATATAAAATAGAATGAAAAAAATAAATAAAAATAGGAAAAGTAAGCAAGAAAAAATCATAAAAATAAGAATGTATAACAAGAAAAGACCAAAAATTCAAATATAAAAACAAAACAAAAATATATAAATAATTCAAAATGAAATGAGAAAAAGAGGTAAGAGAAAGGTTTCCACATTTCTGCTCTCAAGCAGACTTAACTCCATCCTGTAATTTTTTTTTTCTTGCATTCGTTCTTAGTCTCGAGAGATCAACCATGGCTACGTTAGGTAGAGAAGATTCCGCTCAGGCACAAGGCACGTGAGCACATCGCTGCTTCTTCCTCCGTCTCTTATCAGTGTCCCTGGTCTACGCGGAATTTTTCACCTGCCCACGTCTGCGATTCTTCGAACTGACCCCCACCACATTCGAGCTAGGACGTCTCTTCGTCGTAGGGCTGCATTTGTCGCAAGGTGAAAAAAGACGAAAGTGAGAAAAAACACTAGAGCCACATGGTTTACGCACTTACACCCTTACGCTCACCTAATAACTCTTTACATGTTCAATGAGCAGCAGGTGTGGCGATCCAACGTGTTCCAAAAATCGAGAGGCATTCATTTGTCGCTTTGCTAAACGTACTCCAGAGAACCACAGCGTTCATGTTTGTTATTTACTTCAAAACTGGCCTTGTACGAATCAAGGTTAGTAAGATGGCGTTCGAGTTTTCTGATTGATCACACTAATATTTCTTTATACCAGAAGCTGACACATTCAGCTGCCATGCTCTGTCGCTAAGGCCTGCGGCCATTTCAGCACTGTTCCGGCTAAAACAAGGATACTGCAGACATGGGCTTGAAGCTATAGTATCTACGGCAACGCTTCACGCTTAAATAATAGAGCAAAGTTAACGTTGATAGACTGGTTTAACTCGCATCGGGCACAAATTGCCTGCAGATTAAGGTGATGGTGGTTGAATGTGTCTGACTACAACTTCGAAGCAACTTACAGTGACGCAACGTTGAAACAAAGTCAAGTGCGCTTTTCGGTGCCTGCGTGTGACGTGGCCTCAGGGCCCCGCTGCCTCCCCTGCAACGAAGTCCGATGGTGCATCCCCCCGTCGTGAAGAGTGTAACCTACTTGTGTATCTTATTAGGAAATATCGGCCCTGCAACAATGAGTAACTATCGGCCAACAGAAGAGGGAATAAGCACAGCCTCGTTAAAAGAATTTTCCCCGTCTTTCATAGTGAGTAGGTCTGCTTAATCAACTGCGCGGCAAATCTTTGATCGCAGCATTTTCGGTTGAGCAACACACCTATAAATAGAGTGAATCTCAGAAGTTAGACGCCGCTCAAAGCTTGTATTTTTAAGTTGCAAACCGGTTGCGGTTTTCAGCTCTATTTTTTTTTTGATGCCTGAAAACCTTTTAAAAGAGGATATACTTGTTGACAGCTCGGAAAGGTTCGTGTTAGACGTTAATAAAACGACACTGAGCTCTAAAACATGATGGGCGATGCTTGAAAATGAATGTATTAACGTATGAATGAATGAATGAATGAATGAATGAATGAATGAATGAATGAATGAATGAATGAATGAATGAATGAATGAATGAATGAATGAATGAATGAATGAATGAATGAATGAATGAGCTGTTAATTTAGAGATGGCATTTGTTGAGGGAAATGGTTTGTTAAGGAAGAGAGAAATAAGAACCTATAAGATACATGGAGGACGTCTTTGGTGGTCGAGCCAACCGCTACACTTCTCTGCAGAGGCATTTATCTTAGCATATTTACAATGTTCTCCCCAGATGGCGTTAGCTCCGCCTTTGGATCATACATGAAATTCCTCGCCGCCAGAAGCACCATGGTCGTCACTTCCCTTGTGGAAGTCCGAACACTGCCAAACTAGCGAAACAGATCAGCACAGCGTACACTGCCGTAGTACTGGCACACCATGACAACGTCTGCCATGATGCTAGCGAGGGCCGCTAAGCCATTTAATAATAATAATAATAATAATAGTAATAATAATAATAATTGGTTTTTAGGGAAAGTAAATGGCGCAGTATCTGTCTCACATATCTCGGTGGACACTCGAACCGCGCCGTAAGGGAAGGGATAAAGGAGAGAATGAAAGAAGAAAGGAACGAAGAGGTGCCGTAGTGGAGGGCTCCGGAATAATTTCGACCACCTGGGGATCTTTAACGTGCGCTGACATCGCACAGTACACGGGCGCCTTAGCGTTTCGCCTCCATAAAAACGCAGCCGCCGCGGTCGGGTTCGAACACGGGAACTCTGGATCAGTAGCCGAGCGCCCTAACCACTGAGCCACCGCGGCGGGGGACGCTGAGCCATTTACGATTGATATGTAGTGTGCATGCAGTATAAAGAAAACGCTTCCTGACAGCATAAGAGACGGAGCACCGTACGGCCTTAGCACACGCATATCAGTTCAAGGCATCCAAAACATTAGTAGGCGAAACATATTCATTCTGGGAGTTCTAAAGTTTGCGTTCAACCCATCACGTATGCTCTAGAACCTGTAGACTGAGCTGCATTTCGTTGACATCCAAGAACGCAAGCAAGCCACGGACAGAAACTTCGGTTCAGTGGACAACTCTACGTTGTTTCTGAGGCAGTAGGCACACAGTGAATGGTGCGTATAACAGGCTATCCTCTGCCAGCTGCGGCCAGCGTATCCCCGCATACTTCTCAATTCACCCGTCCACCTAACCTTCTCCCCCCCCCCCCCCTGCTACGCTCGCCTTCTCTTGAAATCCACTCCGTTACCCTTAAGCATCAGCGGTTGCCTTGTCTTCGCATCGCATGCCCTGCCCATGCCCATTTCTGCATTTTGATTTTGACTAAGATGTCATTTATCCGCGTTTATTTTTTTATCAGCCCTCAGCGCTGAAGACGTCAACACGGATCAAGAAAGATGTCACGTGTTGTGTACGAAAGTAGAAGGTGAAAAATTAACCATAAGAGCTAATAGCAGAAGGTAACCACTATAACATAACTCTCGCATATAACACGCTGAATTTGACGAATTTTCTGCATGTCAAGTGGAGTTGCGTTCTGCCGTCTACAAATATTATCTAACCTCGCACGTGTCTTCAGCACGCCTCGAGTCAGGTGCAGGCAACCTAGAAAGTGTAATGGCATCACATTACGTTGGGCTCGGTTCGTAACGCGATACCATTAAGGGCCTCCTTCAGAAAAGCCGGGTTGGTCGACAGGGTCGTGACATAAGAAGCACATGACCTCGCGCGGGTAATTCAAATACCCCACGGTCATACAGTACAACAGTGACGACATCACTAAACAATTCTTTCTTGGTCTACCGATTCGTCACTTCATTCCACTACCATTGCGTGGGGCGTATGAAGAAATAAAAGCCATTGGGTTTAAAAGAAAAATGTTCGAGCCGAGGCACGAACCGCTGTCCCTTGGGTCGAGAGCCGGACGTGCTACCCCTCGACCACTTAGGGGGAAAAAATAAGAGAATAAAATTTATAAAAAATATATTTCAAAATAAAGAGAAAAGCATGAACGGTATCTGGGCCAGCGAAGTGAAAGGGGACCTCAGGCCGCTGAAAGGACCCATTAACAATATTGCGCTATACCCTTAAAGAGGAGCTTGAGTGTCGCCGGAATTTTTAAGCTTACAAACTTGAAACCTGCCTTAACCTGCACCAAAATATCAACACACGAGACATTTAGGACATGCCCACCATCCGACTAAGGTCGCCTTAACCGCTCTTGTCAAAAAAAAAAAAAACCCGTACCCGCTGAACCACCGCTCTGGATATTCAGGACTGGCATAGCGGTATAGGTATCTTCATCTCTAACTCCAAACCTAGCATTGGCACTCTTCCAAAGGGACCCACAGAGTTTCGTGCTTAGTGCACGAAAATTGCGACGGCATTACGGAGCACGTAACAGCAAAAACGACAGCCATTCAACTTTAATCGTAGGAGGAGTTCCTCACATCCCAGCATTGCAAAAGACAGCACTCACGAAGTGCGCTGTGCCACAAAAATACGATAGAAAAGGTGCGGCGGCAACCACAATTGAAAACTCTCTCTCGGTAAATCATTTCTCCGGGAAATGGTTTTGTCGGCCCAGCAGTTTCTTAATCGATGCGTTTGGCTGCTTGGACTCCTTGTGAAGACCTCTTCGGCTGCAGAGAAGCAGGATTGAGCTCCTTCGGGTTGAAGTCGGTTGTAGTTCGCCCCTTTGGCGGAAAACGCTCAGCTCCAAACAGAATGGCTGTTTTTAAGAGAGCGCGCAGCTCTAGAATTGATAGATGGTTGTTGGGGGAAGAAAATAAAAACAAATAGCGCACTCGAGACTAAAGCCATGGTCCATTTCTTAAATGTCGCTATAAAAGTCCGGTCATCGGCAAAGTCTGCGCACGCAGAATTTTCAAAGGCAGAAAAAAACATTTTAAATAATCGATGTGGCAGTCAGAAAAGAGACGTGGTATGTTCTCTTCAGACAGCTAATTGTAACTTAAACCCGAAGGAAAAGGGGTGCGAAGCAATGAACGGCAGGGACAGGGCCGAAATGTTCTCCATAATTATTGATACAATGCCGAATGAATGCAACAATAATAAAGCTTGATATTATTGGAAGAGTTCCTGAAAAAAAGAGCACTTAGCCTGCATGGAAATTTATAGTTCGTTATTGCCTCATCACTACAATGGCGCTCTTCCTAAGGCACTGCACTTTGGCACGAACCTATGACGTTCAACGAAGATCAGCACGATCTCGACCACTGCAGCATGGGACACACAGAGAAATTCTTTGGGATCAGAGACACATTACCTTAAAGGGACACTGAGGAGAAATTGAAGTTGGCTTGTATCGATAGAATACCAGTTCCTGATCGCAAAAACGCCACTCTTACTGAAAACAAAGCTCTTGCAAGGTAGAAAATAGCAAGAACCAAAATACAGGTATCGTCGCCACAGGCCAATCTCGCAAGTACAAGCGTGATGACGTCATAGGACAAGCGACGCCACCTTGGAGGAAATTTTCCTTCCGCCATGGACGCCACGAATCTCTGAGGCTGACAAACGAAAGTTGCGTGGTTCAATATTGAAGTAAGTTTTGTTTTGAAAACAATCGAGCACTTTTATCGAGCAGACAACCTGAATGATGGAAGCAAAGAAAACCGATGCTTGGTGGCGCCACAGGCGGCCAGCAGTGTTTCAGTTTGTTATGGCGCTTCGCGTCTATGATCTTTGCGTGCCTCGTGGTTATGTTTTTGACGCGCTTCGATTTACAAGCGCCGAACTCCAAAGGAACTCCAAGTGCCACTTCAAGTGACTAGTTAACCTTTGAAGGAGCCTGTTAAGGCTGGTCAGATGATCGCCACGGTCGATGAAAAACTACGATGGCACGATGGTCGGTGATCGTACAAGGCAGTTAGCAGTATAAAGAGCACTTGTGTCTTCGTACGCTCGCCTGGCGGAACGTTCCCGCTTGTGCCAGTCAACTTCAAACTACTTAACGGAAATTGTTTATTTTGGACGGGAGACAAGATACAAGGCACGTTAAGAAAAAGAGATTTGGAACCTGCCAGAGACCGTGACTCCGCTCTCCTCCAACTCGTTTGTTTGCGGCTCCATTCAATAGCTTCGGCAGTTGGGCGGAGCTGTTCTCTTCGAGCTCTCGGCTAATTTAATCCATTCACAGTACACATCTGAAGGTACATGCAAGTGGGCAAGAGAGCCCGATCCAGAGGACCCGGTGCCTCCGGAAACGCGCGGAACCCGTTGAAGCGTCGTGCGTCGGTTTTAATTTCAAGTCGCCAAATATAAACGCGAGCGCCCTGGAGCACCCATCTGTTTTTTTTTTCTGGCAAAATAAAAATAGGTAACCTGGCCCTTGCAACCCTGGGAAACCTCCTCGACGCCGCCTGCTGCACCGTGCAACAGCGCCGTTCAAGGAATCAGAATCCATTGGCCCCAAAGCACCGGCCAGCCTCCGATGCGCGACGCGCCGACCTTGTCCTCGCTCCTCGCGACTCCCTGCACTGGGGTTAAGTTATTTTATTAGCAACGGCTGCTCACAGAGGAAAGAGAAACGACCCGCCGGCGCCTAACCTAACCGTGCGCCCACAAAAGAATCGCACGATCTGTGGTGCTGAGATCGCTGAAATGTAGGCTGGACTTTTTGCGAGAACTTCGTTGTCGGGTTCGGGAACGGGATTCATTGTAACGCTGGCAAGACGCCGGTGCAAACGTAAACAAAGCGACGGTAGCGACCGCCGATAGATGCCTTCAACGTGCTGCGGTGGTAGCTTTCATTTCGGCTACTGCTAGACCGCACCGCTAGCCGCCAGAAATCACGGAGTCTGCGTTTACGTCACGTTTCACGTCACTCCGTCCAATGACTCATAAGAGGACCCCGTGACGTCATAAGAGTGCGCCGAGCTTTAATCGGAGGACGGGAAAAACTTTTTCAACTTCGAATCCAAATTTCTTTGAAATAAATGCATCTTTCGCTCCTGGACAAGCGGCAACAAAGCCATGAAATGCCGGACTGTCAGATTTTGCTAACAAAAAAAAATTGATAGAGTTCTCCTCACTGTCCCTTTAACCAAAAAAAAAGCATGATGTGCGAAACGAAAGCGAGAACTCTAAAGATCTATTGTTCGTCAGCGTCTCACATTTCAGAAATACGTATCCAGCTCAAACAGCTCACGGCGAAAAAGCGGGCACCGGAAAATTTTTCACCATTCGTGAAGGCGCCGGTCTTACTGAATGCATTGTTGCAATTGGCGTACTACTTTTGCAATGTAGCGCGAATAAACTGACGCCCAATGTGGGAACGTAGTTGACCTTAGGAGGTTACCTGCGATTTACTCTCTCGATTCTTACACCAGAAAGCTGAGATCGGCTCTGTGTAGGAATTGCCATTAGCTTGATGAGATCACAGTCTGTTCGTGACCTCAACTGCCGTTTGGCTGCTGCAACTGACACGTTGGAGAGGAAACCAAAATATGAACTATTCACCTTGTGCTGATTGGACCAAGACGTATGACGTGTGACTGAGTAAACGTGTGATTTAAAACAAGAAAGAAATCTGTATACCTGGGAACTTTCCCTTGTTACTGTTTCGAGATGGACGTAATGTATGCCCTGCGTGAAGTTATGAAATATGCAATGGTTATTTGCTGTTTCTTCAAAGCTTCCCTCACATCTACTTTATCAGCAGGCCATGCCGAGTTGTCTCGCTATTTGTTTGAACCAAGTTGATAGCCCCTTCGCAAAGCCACGCACAAAAACCCTCTCTAATCCTCTTGCCATGTCCATCTTAATTTTGAACTAATGCTCAGCTGTCTATGCTATATTCGACACGAAAAGTTGGTCTTCTTCACATCTATTGCACACACGTTTAAACGCCCAGGCAAGTTTCCGCCATACCGTTGGTTTACCTTTTACCTGCTTCTAGCTTTGGTGCGCACTTCTTCATCAAAGGGTGTACGTTCGAGGTATCTTTACATATTTCGTCATAAAGGGCAGTACTATGTGCTCAGGACCAGTTTCACTCGTTCCCTGTGAAAACTGAGCGGGGCAAGCGATATAAAAGCTTGGAAGCTATTGAATAGCCAGTGTGGCGAATTCTAATCACACGCACGGTTTGCAATAGGGAGGCGATAAAAGTGTAAATTCATTGAAACGACTAAATAAGCATGCGAATTTCGGCAGAGAGATTTCCGAACCATAACTGCATGTCTCTAAGGTGGGGCTTTGGGCTAGGCGGTCACACGTAGAGAAGTTTTACAGCGTGGTGCCCCGTGTCGCGTTGCATGCCTCTAACTTGTCTAACCAACGGTCGTTGAAACCACACGCTCAATGCATTTGGAGATCCATCTGACTTGATGCACAGTGTCCTTCCCGGCTGCTTTGTGTGGTGCCTTTTTATCAAGCTATCAAAGCCGCACTGCCCTGTACAAATATCGGCGCTTCCTTTCTGTAGGGGTAGAAACGTATCGAACAAGCGGACCCACCGAGACGGCCAGGCAGCGTATGCCTCACGGTTCGCAGCGTATAATCAAGCCTTTTGGTTTGATTTATGGTTTATGGGGGTTTAACGTCCCAAAGCGACTCAGGCTATGAGGGACGCCGTAGTGGAGGGCTCCGGAAATTTCGACCGTCTGGAGTTCTTTAACGTGCACTGACATCGCACAGTACACGGGCCTCTAGAATTTCGCCTCCATCGAAATTCGACCGCCGCGGCCAGGATTGAACCCGCGTCTTTCGGGCCAGCAGCCGAGCGCCATAACCACTCAGCCACTCGCGGCGGCTAATCAAGCCTTTTCATCCATCTCCTTGGCCGCATTTATCCCTATTCATACGCAAAGTTTCTTTCTGAACTCCTACAGCCGGGGAGGCAGCGTACGCCTCGAGGGTAAGGGGAAGCCCCACCCTCGAGTTTTGCTCGGTCATTGGGCGCGGGATTGCGCTCAGGCCCTGTCTCGTTCATCATCTATCAACAATTTCCAATGCGGAGATTGGTAGGGGTAGAAAGTTGGGACTCACGTAATAGTGTAAGAAATGGCTGAAAGAATATGACACGCTGAACAAAAAAAAAAGGATGTGAAACCTGTACAATCAAGCATTATTTGTTTTGCCGCTTAGTTTACATGCGATTTATAGATTTCGTTTTAGTCTGACGCCGAGTCAAAAGCGTGCCAAGCTCCTTTTAGAATTGAACAGGCAAGTGTACGGAAAGGAGGGGCTCGTTGTGGCACACAAATGCCGCAAGCCAACATTCACCGCAACCGAGGAAACCAGAGGAAAATGTTTCTAGAAATATTATTTATTTATTTCTGCTGTTCATGAGACGGAAGTTAATAGTGCAATTTTGTACGGCTTATTTAGAACTTATTAGAAAGTCTAAGAAAAACAGCCACATGTCGCCGGTTGGATCCGAACTAATCAACTCCGTATTTTTCCTACGCAAAAGACACATTTATGAGTAAATTAGTTGGCATAATGTGTAGGTCGTGGCTTTCATATTATTGCTTAATTCCCTAATATTGTGGGCATTATATAGAAAAAATATAATAAAAAAGACAAAAACGATAGCGCAGGGTGTGGTAATCGTATTCATTCATACGACAAAAACTATGTCGGTGCGCTGTAATGAAGTCTCACATACTCATGTGAACAAATGCTAAGACATTGGCCGCTTTGACTACGAAAATGTAAAAGCATTGAAATTACCTTTTTCTAGGCTCGCGATATCTTCGAACTACTCTGTACCTATAGTACAGACAGAACCTCTACATGAGAGACCAACGACTACAAGCTTTCTTGGGATAAAATGTGGACAGAACTCTAAACTCTTTTCTGTTACGTTGCAACCAGTATTAAACTCTGCTTTCATCCATTTTGTTCACAGGTAAAATTAATTGAAAGTGACTCATATTGCATTCCGTAATTGCCCTCACAAAGCTGTTCGTTAAATTCGACGATGTTCTAAATATTCATCCTGTTCAAAGAGCATTCCTGCTGTAACTTATAGACATATTTGCTGCACTGCTCGTTATAAAATTTACATGCGCTAGATCGCGTTCTCGAGCAATAAACATTTAACCCATTATTAATATGTACGCATGTGAGTTAAGAGCGCCTGGAAAATTTTATGCCCGGATTTTCCCGTTCGCTTTCTTTCCAGAGCCAGTACGCTCACAGAAAGAAGTTTGCAAGGGCCTTTCACCAATCCACATAATTTAATGTAATGCAACGTTATCCTTAACATTGAGAGCATCTTTCTTGTTTGACCGACTTTAAGTCAACCGCATTTTTTCGATGCCAGAGGCGCCTTTCGCATAAACTTCAATCCAGTGCGCCGCAATTTATTTCTCACGTAGAGAAGCGACAGCTACAAGACTGATCACAATGCAGGATTATCTGCTCATCATAGGAGGCGCACGTTTTCACCGGCCTTGCCTATACTTGCATATTGAGTTGCAAGAAGTTGATGACAGCCTTTTACAGCAGACAGAAAAAAAAACGAGTATATCATGAAACATCATGTACTGAAGACCAAGCTGCTAATAGAAACATACGCGACAGCTAAGGTTTTGGATGGCTATGCGTAGACCAGGAAGCGCTTGAGGCGTGGAGGCAAGGGCTTTGAGGTTGTAAAAACGTAGAACATAAAACTGCCAGTTTTTTACAGATTTTGGAGCGCTCCATCGCCTAATGCACTTGCTGCCTGGCAGGAGAATGGACCCGAAGTGGCAGAATGTCGGCCAATGATTGATGGACGCAGCACAAGAGACTGCTTTGCCTCAGCTCGGGATTGCCGCTCGTGAGAACTCAGCGCCTCCATGGCAAAGGGCTGGTCTTCACCTTCAGGCTTGAAACGCTGTCCAAAAATACATAGCTAGCTGCACCAGAATTGCAACAAACGTCTCTATTTCTTCATTTTCTTGATTTTTGTACTTTGTTCGCGCTTGTTGCTTTGCTAACGTGTGAAAAATGCAGAACCAAACAGTTCGCTAGCATGTTCCGGTTAGCGCTCCCTGTTCCCCTTCTGGGACTAACCGGGACGTTCTATCATAAGAGTTGGTTATCGGTTTTTGCGCGATCATCGTGGCGCCAGAGGTGTCACTAGCGTAAAGAGGCCCCAGCTGCCTTGACCCGACATATGACACCCCATGCGCCATATCCATTTGCCTGCTCCAGCATAGAGCTGGCTTCGTTACCGGCGATAAGGAATTTATTTAAAAAAAACATAAAAAGCTTATACACAGAGTAAATTACTATCATGTTTATTTCAGTGCGAAGTAGAAAAGCGAGCGAGTAAGATTTTAACAATCAAAAGGAGTCTAATCTCAGCGATCTCAGCTAGGTGACGAAGCCCTCCTGCTGTGGAGACCGGCCCACTTGACCTATATCGAGGTGTTACTTTTGATAACGACAGTAACTTGTCCTCACCTGCATTTGTAACTCCAGATACGTCGGTAGAAAGATGCAAACAAATTTGTGCTATACATAGGAGAGAAAAGTTTTCCCGAAATGATTGTGTGTCTGGAATAGGTTATTCGAACAAGAAAGTCAATCCTAGACAGCCTAGCCCACAAACAGGAGCAAATAGGAATGAATGGTGACGATGTCAATAGGCGCATGCATCTCGTGCGCGGCGGATCTGTAGAGAGGTCCACAGAAACAGAACGCGAATGCCAACAGTATATCGTCACATTACTACGCCTGGCCAACTGCACATTTCTAGCATAGCGGAAGCGCATTGGCATCGACGTTTACCGGAACAGCCGGCACGCGCTCCTGATTGGTCCCTTAACCTTGTCAGTCAGTGCGCCTCCGCTGTGCTTAAGCTCACTACTCTCTTTCCTTGATGTCTCAACGCTCAGGCTGTTCTCCAGCTTTAAACCGAAATTCACAACTTGCTTGTCACGCGTATACTGCATATCCCGTTTATCGAGTGATCTGTTTGCTCTACCCAACCCTACTAAAGCGGAGGCAAGAAACGCCGGCGCGCAGTCGCAGTACAGAGCGTAATGAAGGCAATCAATAACGTCCGCGGAACTGGGAGGCACAACCAGAGACGCGAAATCAAAGCGAAGCTCTCGGCCAGCCTGACTCGCGAGAGCTGAAGAAAAGGGCGCAAACCAAGGCCAGCCACCTCGAACCGTCTACCAAACCGCAAACACCGCGGGGCGCGCAAAGCAAACGCCCCAAGCTACCAGCAACGGAGCGCTGTTTCCACACTCCGCAAGACCCTGTAGCCATGAACGCCTGGGAAAACAAATACCGAGCCAGCCTGCGTGCAGCCTGGTTCGGTGATCTGTTTACGTCAGCTTCGCTCACTGGTATTTGCCTGCGGATTTCTCTTGTTTACTCTGGCGTACTGGTAGTGAGGAAATGGGGACGCCTGTTACTTCGTCTATAGGGAGGTCAACAATGCCGGATAGCTGCAGCGGAAACAACGTTGAACCTCTTGACGTAGCACTAGCTGGGACAAAAGGGTTGCTGTCTACGTGAGGAAGACACAAATTTATTTCTTTTTTAGACTGATAACAATTATACCTATTTTTAACACTCGTAGTCTGTACTGTGGCATGAGTTGTTCAGTTTAGGAACCTATCCAGCGCTGCGGAACGTAAAAGTCGACAGCTGAGAATTGTGAAGCTACTTGTCAAAGGTGAAAGAACGGAAAATAACAACAAAGTTTCATTTGTGATTTCTCTGCTCTTGCGTTTCGTTGGTCGACGTGCTCGGGTTCATGACGCGCTGTTCGTTTAGTATTTGCCCTGAATCTCTCGTCCCTCTTCGACACATCGGTATTCCGCACGCCAACTGCAGGAACGTGTCAACGGGAAGCCGCGATATCAGCGAATTGTCTCAGGGTTGCCGGGAGCAGTCAAAATTGGCACTTTCCTGAATAAATTTTACCGGTAGGCACTATATGATTTCAATGCTTCACACTTTGGCGTTGTGTTCTGAGTCTTTTTTTTTCTGAAAGAAGATAAGCTGCGTTAAAAGCAAAACGGAGGGGAGGTAACAAAAGACCAAACGTGCATAATCTCAACTGAACTTTATTTAAGGCACTTCTTCGCGAATAATAATGATCGTGCAACACGGTTTGTAGGAAAAACAGGAAAAATGGCTGCAAGAAACTTTATCCTCTAGGGGAGCGCAGTGGAAAAGGATGTTTGGGGGGGGGGGGGTAGTGGGGGGGGGGTCAAAAAGTTATTGACGTTATTGTGCTAAACGCTTGCTCCTTAATACTGCAAAAGTTAGAGCTCTTCATTAGGGCACTTTTTCTCTGGTTGGCAGGCCTTCAGCTTCATTAGCTGGGCTAGTGGTTGTTTGTTTTTCTTAAAACCAGATGTTATTTGCGTTATTTATCAGAGTGTCTGAGTTTGTTCAACTCTCGAATCGATCTAAATTTATACATGCACCTGGCTAGTTGCTTCAACAAAAGAAATAAAAGGGAAGAAGGCGCAATCTGCAACCAAAGAAGCACACCGCATTAAAAAATATATGCAACGTTTAAACAAAGAAATGACTGGGTGTTAGGAAATTTGGTGCAGTACTGCTGGAGTAGCGAATTAGTTTCAAGTATTCTTTGCTAATACATTGCGACAGGTGCAATAATCAAGCGCTTCCAAATGTTCTGAGACCAGTCAACGCGAGAAATATAGCAGGAAGTGAAATTGGAGCAGCTGTGAATTTTCTTGAATACAGTATTATTACATACTGCAGTGACGTAGAACGGTTTTAGTACTAATCAGCAAAGATGAACACAGGTGAAAACATGTTAATGAGACGTGCCTGCAATCTCAGTTTGACAACGTAGGTGCTCGTGAGACACTGCTCGGAAGTGCAGATATCTCAAGCAGTTCGTGGCTATGGATGTATGGATGGAGCGTCTACAGTGCTATAGCTCCACCAGTGTCAGCAGCAGAAAAGATATGCAAAATTATGTTGTCCTAATGTCCCTTATTTGAACAATGGTGAGGCGAAGGAATCAGCAGTGCAAATATAATCTCTACAACCCCTAAAAACAGCCGATGAAAGCAAACAGACTCTTGCCCTTTGGTCCACCTATTCTTTTCCAGATTGTGTTTTGAAGGCTAGTATGCATTTCACTTTTATTAATTCCTCTTACTGTCCACCTTAGAACCAAGTCTCTTCAATGGCTTTTCGACTCCTTTATTGTAAAGTGTTTTCGGTCTATTTGCTTTTACAATCTCGCGCACCACCGTTGTCTCTAATACTTCCATCTGCCTCTTCACACACTGGAAGTCGCTGATGTAGCACCAACATCCCGTCTTCACGTCCTCTGCGTAGCTCAGAAACTGAACACTAGCTACTGGCACCTAGTAACGCATGCCTTGCCTACACAGACCTGTTTCGAAAGCGATACCAGAGACGTCAGGAATATCAATTACCACGTGGCTATCTAGAACAGTTCAGAACGTGACAGCGGAAAGCGTCGAAAAAAAAATCACAACGTGGTTACGTGTGTGTAACGTGTATGTTTGAGCGTGCTTTGGGGTGTGATAGCAAAAAAATTTTCCAGAGACATACTCTGTGTGTCTTTTTTATCTCGCAAAGTCAGAACGCCTACGTAAACCCGGACTCATCCAGGATCGAAAAGATGCTGTGAAGTTATCGTCTTCTGAAAGATTGCAGTAGTGACAGCTGACCTATATTTGTGTTTAGACACGCTTATTAAAGCTTAGGAACTTGAATCCCCAAGTGAACACGGCAACACGAGCCACCTTTACCGGCTGAGGTGTTCGAAACTTGGTTCGCCTTCGCAAAGGCACAACGAAGTTAGCGGAGCCTCTTCCAAGGGCACACCCCTAAGAAAGCCGGGAGCCGGACAGCGTGATGCTTCTACCCATCCTTGTCCGGCGGTGGGTTTTGGACCAACCGCCTCCCGCAGCCGCGACGGATGTCCAAGCCACCCGTCGACTTCCGCCTTCTCTCTCTTCCTTCTCCCACTTACCTTCTACCTCCTGCACCTAAAAAAGTGGCGAAAGAGATTTCTCTCTCTCCACATTTCCAACTGTCTGAGATACCAGTTTACCAGCTTCCACCTGCCTCCTCGATGCCCGCATCGACTATGATTACGACGGTGCGAAACTTACGAAGGAGCTAATGAGAGCTTACGCTCTAAAATTAAACCGCATTACTGAGAGGTTGAGGTCTCCCTCGCCTACCTGGCACAGCAGTGGAGTGAGGCGGAGCGCTAAAGTGATGATAACGATGATTTTTTTTTATGGTGCAAAGACATCCATACAGAAGCTGCAGTTGCTGAGGTAGTTGGTTCTTCGTGTTGCAGCAAAAAACCAGCGAAAGCTCTGACCCAGGACAAGAAGAAGGCAAAAAGACCACAGACGCTGCCGCCGGACTCACAAGTAATTTATTAATGCGAAATCATTACTAAGCTATGTGGGCACCTGACGTGCCCGCAAAAAGTGGACGCAAAATCTGGAAACAAAATGTGTCGCCTAATGTGACGTCATCAGCCGGCATCGCCAGCAGTCATGAGCGAATGTGTGTGACACTTGGTATAAGAATGGTGTAGCAGCAGTCATTGGTCATTAACATCAGTCATTAATTAACGGCCACAATTAATGTCCTTACTCAATTACCCTAAATAACGGCGTTCATCAATCGTATTAATTAATAATGTTGCTAATTGACGGTGATTAACTGGTATAATTAGTAATTAGTGAGACCATGTGGCGTCGTAAGAGTATGACCTCATCCATACATCTGATGACGTCACGCCTACAACGAATCAAAGTGCAGAAACAAAAAGTACACATCGTTGGTTGGTAGCATCGGAGATAGAAGAGTGGCGATCGGATCTTAACTGTGTGGGTAAGTAGGTGCAGAAAGGCATCGACTAGGAGCCACCAACGTCGCGGCAAAAGCTAATGCTTTCGCATTTCTCCAATGCAGTCTCTTTGGTGATCTCAATTTTTTTTTTAGCTCACCACGTACTTAAAGTCATTTTCTTGCGGAAGCTTACATGCAATTGAAAAATCAATGTCCGGTCATCATTCTATCTTTGATAAAGGATACCTGTCGCCAAGCGGCGCCATTACACAAGGTGTTTTTCGGCTGCTGAAGGTGCGGTCATGGACCCATTTCCCAAGCATTTCGCCCTAAGTAAGCCGAGCACCAAAACACAGAAAAGCATGTACCCACTGTATAACCGATGGGTACCGGGCAGAACTAGAAGCGCAAAAGTATTAAAAATGCATGATCGATGTTCGCTGCCCATCAGATTACGTGCTGTTCATCTTTCAGGAAATCAATTTTTGCCTGTAAATGGAATGCCTCCGAAAGGTTGTTTCACATAGTCCACATTAACCCTTTCAGGTATATTTAAGTATTTATTTTCTTACCAGCGCATCTATTTTCTTTCGTATTTATCTCACGTACAGCCAGAGCACTCCACCAAATGCGTTTCAATTCGCTGGTGGCCTGGATATGCGGCAGTGAAAGATTTACTTTGCTATGGGACGGAATAAATCCGATTCTGCTGTTTCATCCATATTCCTCTGTTCTTTAGCAATACAGACGACCGTAGAGGGCGATAGGCCCTGACCGATAGGCTCTGTGATTCTTTCTGTCCGAGAAATGTAAGCTTGAGAGCAACTCGATTTGGGGACATCGGAGCGGCCGTGTCTCCACGATCGCCGCAAGCAGAGGTTTTTAGTTTGGGTTGTACTTCATTCTCTCCCACAATTCTTTCACTTTTTTCTTCCCTTCGTTCCCGGAGTCGTTGAGATCCCGGTTAGGAAGAGGCATTTCACGTGTCTTTCCTTCTCTCCTAACCTTCTCCCTCTAAATTCGGGTGAAACGTTTATTTTGCAACACCATGCGTCGCGTCTTCTTAGTATGCGGTTCTATAAAATGACGTCCATGTGCAACTGTAGCGTCTACGGTAGTCAGTACTTTACAGACGTAGTAAACCCGAAAAGTTTTTATTTTCGGAGTGTAATTAAATTTTAAAATCAGATCTAAAGGCAGAACGAAATTGTGCAAGTGTATATAAACTGGGGCAGTGTGTCTCAGTTGCAGAAAGTCGCCAGTTCACGCTTGCGACAGGCGTGATATTGAAGGGGATAGTGCGGCGGTGCGTCGGATGATGGTGGCGCCCAGCGCTCCCATCACAGACCGTTCTTCATGCAACTGGGCCACGGTTTTAATACACAGGTACATATAAACCATATAATTCACTAAGTCTATACTCTAGTACCTTACTGTCAGCGAGGCATGCATGTGGACAGTGCGGACGTATTTCTTAACTGAAAATATTTGACTATAATGCCTTGAACTGCCCATATAGGGCTGCAGCCTTGACTGTAATACCGAAAGTCCGTGATAAGTTTATATAAGTCTAGTTTGTAGACGCTGAAGACCATGAATGCGTTTCTATAGAATGCGCTTATACTGTGTGAACAAATGCCTGCAAGCTGAAGCATGTGTCGACCTGTGCGACGGTTGTTAAATCTTCAGCCTGAAGAAAGGAGCCGGAATCGTTAATTTTCTTCTTGCCTTCATTTACGCTAATAGGCTTGCACAAGGAATAACTTAGCGTACAGATCACACTGGAGAAAAACTTACGCATGCAGTCTGGCGTTCTTACTTGTGTAAGGTCATGATAACAACTACAAAATGCTCATTTTCTCTTTTATCGCTCGTTGTGGTTTTCAGCTCATAGGCTGAAAATAATAAATTAGGCTAAAATTATTAACCCCTCATTAAATAATTATTTATTTGTAAGGCGATTCGAAAGAGGTGCCCTACTGTTTAAATATAGATAAGCCTATGATAGGAAGTCGGAGTAAAAGTTTGAGATTTT